>JAJPUD010007647.1:30200-103803 GCA_023553655.1 Myrmecobius fasciatus
TCTCTGACGTGATGCGCATGTGCAGCTTCGCGGCCGCTCCTCCCGCCGCCGGGACCCGCCACCGGCACGACGGCTCCCGCGCGCGGCCAATCCGCGAAGCCGCACATGCGCATCACGTCAGAGAGCCGAGAAAGGGGGAGTTAGGGCGGGGTTGCAGAGAAGTCGAGCTACAGAACAATAGCCTCCGTAGACAGCGCCTCCTGTGGCCGGGAGAGTTTTTTCCCTTTAAATCTGAGCTCTGAGGATGTATTTAGTTAGTGCCCAAGCTTCTTCAACTTTGCATCTCGACCCCAGAGGGTCTCGTAACTGAATGTGGGGGTCGCGAAATCATGACTTATCAGAAAATGTTTGATTTTTTAATTAAAAAAAACAAAATAAAAATAAATTTTTATTTATTTTATTTTCCATATCTATTTACTAGGAGTCCCGCAAAAATTTCTCAGGGAAAAGGGGTCATGAGTGGAAAAAGTTTAAGAACCCATGCTCTAGGGTAGTGAGAAAGAACTTGCTCGAAAAGACTAATTAAAAGGCTTTCCCAAAAATTGCACCTAATATAGCAGTCAAACTGATAATAAGTGATCTATCTCTGTTCTCTTTTCCATCCCAACAATTGAGATATGTACAGTGCTTAACAGTGCCTACTTCCTAGAAGGCACTTATGTAAATGTTAGCTTATAATTATTAGTGATTATTATGTGTGCAATAAATGCCAGCTATTATTATTAGAAGGTGATATGTAAAAACTAATATAAAATTATATTATTAGAAGGTGATATATAAAATGATTTTTCTTGGAAATTGACTTATAAATACTAGCTTTATTATTATTAGGTGATAAAGAAATGCCAGCTATTATTGCAATTATAAGGCATTTAATTTTTATTTATCCTCCCCCCTTAAAATTATGAACTGCCAATAATTTCACAGTAGGTAAAGTAGAACTGGAAATATTTATTTAACCTCTTTGGGGAAGAAAAAGCTTAAAGGAAGGGGTGGACTATAGCTAACTTGGATCTGCTCTAAGTGGGCTTATTGTTAAATTTTCATTGTGAGCATTTACACTTGAGATATTGGCAAATGCTACAGATTGAAGCTTGGTGTATTGTTTTATTGTCTAGACTTAAGAAAGTAATGGAGAAAATATTATGATTTAGAATGCCCCCAACCTGCTGTTAAGCATTTACTGCTATACACCTGCTTAGGGGACACAGGATGGCTTTGGGTGGTACAGCAGAGCACTGGAACCTGGAATCAAGAATACCTGAGTTTACTTTACTTGGACCTTTATGGGGCACATCACTTAATTGCAGTCTACTTCACTTACTTTGTTTGTAAAATAGGAACAATAATAACAATCCCAAGACTGTGGTGAGGATCAAATGCAAGGCAGTGGTCAAAACAAGGTTTTATTGGTGAAAGCCCCTCCTTCCCACCAAAAAGCAAACACAAACTTGATGTGAGAAAAAATATCCCAATATTTAAAGCTATTCAAAGAAGTAATGGATTGCTTCTGTATATAGTGAAGTTTTTCCCTTGTTGGGAGTCTTCAGAAAATGGCTGTGTGACCAGTTTGGGGAAAGGTTTGTGGATCAAATGAAATAATATTTGGAAAGCATTTAATGAACCTTATAGCACTAACATAAATGCTAGTTATCACCATCATAATTAGTATTGTTATTATAGATTCTTATTCTGATTGGGTCCAAGGTCCTTGCTTGGGACAGTCTAGCACACATATCTGATGGCCTTAATTTATTGATATTTCAGTAGTACAACACTATTGGGAGAGAAGAAGACTGTTGTATGGTTATAGATGCAGAGGGAAAAGGCAAGATGCTGGGGCTGAGTGTCCTGCTCCTTTAATCTGTTTCCTCCTTTCCTCAATGAAGAGACAAGGACTGGAACTGTGTCCCAGCTCTTAAGGAATTCAAACATGAAAGAAGAGTCTACAATTTATTGATTTGCTATATCAGCTAGTTTGAGTCCAATCTGTAAATTGTAATGTGGTTGTTGAAGAAAGCACAAAGTGGTGGGAAAAAGCCTAATTATATTAGATGCCAACTAACAGTAGTAAACAAAAATTGCTGCTGCATTAATGAACCAATAACATGCTAAATTGATTAAAGTGTGTTAAAGAAATTTTTTATATTAGTGGAATAAGAAAATTTAGATTTTGGCATTTAGAATAGGAATGAATCTCAGATTACATACTATACACACGTACACACACACATATACACATATATATCCCTCATTTTACAAATAGATTAAATGACTGGTCAAAAAGTTACACAGGTATTACATAGAAGGTCAGGATTTGGATGCCATTTTTTAGCTCCAAATCTATTCCACTGCTTCTAATTTAATCCCATTGAAGTTGAAATTATGTGAATGAGGTGTCTGTTATCTGTTCATATTTATGAAAATTATTGATGTAAATCCCCAAGATACCAGGTTTTGAGAATCCTGGTTAGGTTAGAAAATAATGAGCTATAAAAAATATCTTAAGAAAACAAAAACTATCTTACACAAGACTATCTGAAATGATAATGGTGATGTACTTTAAGTACTTTAAGGTTTGCAAAGCACTTTATAGATATTTTCTCTCACAATATTCTTGGGAGGTAGGTGCTTTTGGCATCTCCATTTTATGGATGAGAGAACTAAGGTAGTGAATCTGAAGCTGGATTTAAATTTGAGTCCTCCTGACTCCAGATCCAGTGCTATATCCATTGTGCTACCTAAATGAGAGCAGTTTATTTATTTTTTTTCATCTTTCATAGCTTCTCTTTTACTTTTAACTCAAGAACAATTCTCAGCTTTCTCTTTGGGTTTTTTTTTTTGAATAAAGCTTTTTATTTACAAAACATATGAGTGATTTTTCTACATTGACCTTTGCAAAAACTTTTTCCCCCCAAGCTTTTCCCCTCCTTCCTCCCACCCCCCACCCCTAGATGACAGGTAATCTAATACATGCTAAATAGGATAAATTATATGACAAATACAATACATGAATACATATCTATACAGTTATCTTACTGCACAAAAAACATCAGGTCTAGAAAGAGAAGAAGGAAAAAAACAACCTAAGAAGGAAAATAAAATGCATGAAAATATTCATAGAAAGCATTAAAATGCTGTGTTGTGGTTCACACTCAGTTCCCACAGGCCTCTCTCTGGATGTATATGACTATCTTCATCGCTGAACAACTGGTTTGAATCACATCATTGTTGAGGAGAACCATGTCCATCAAAATTGATCATCGTATAGTCTTGTTGCTGTGTATAATGTTCTCCTGGTTCTGCTGGTTTCACTCAGCATCAGTTCATGCAAGTCTCTCCAGGCCTCTTTGAAATCGTCCTGCTGGTCATTTCTTACAGAGCAATAATATTCCATAACATTCATATACCATAATTTATTCAGCCATTCTCCAATTGATGGGCATCCTTTCAATTTCCAGTTTCTTGCCACTACAAAAAGGGCTGCCACAAACATTCTTGCACATGTGGGTCCCTTTCCCACCTCTAAAATCTCTTTGGGATATAGGCCCAGTAGAAACACTGCTGGGTCAAATGGTATGCACAGTTTGATAACTTTTTGAGCATAGTTCCAAATTGGAGAGCAGTTTACTAACTCTAACTCAATGAGATAAAATTATCACTGTATCACAAATAGATTTGAGCCAATTTTATTTGGTCCCTTCTGTATGGATGTGATAGGGATTCATCTATGAAAGTGTCTGGACTATGAACTCAATATGACTCAGCATAATATAATTATAATTATATATTACATATATATCTAATATATAATTATGTGTATATATTATATTATGATATAATATGCATATATAGTATATATTATAAGTTGGAAGGGACCTTAGAAGTCATCTAGCCCATACATGTGGGCTACAGGCAATCCAAAACACTCTCTAGGGTAGCTTGAAACAGATTAAAATAGGAAATATTTAATTTAAAAAATGACAATTTAATAGGAAAAAGATAATGTTAATATGTTGTTTTCTGAGTTACCTTGTAGACTACAGGGCTCCTTATGTCCAGCTTAGTGGCTCTATTTATATTTGAGTTTGATATCACTGAGTTAGTGCAATATTTCATCTTAATATGGAGGCAATTGACAGAATCTGAGACTTGCCCAGGATCATACAGATTACATGGCAAAGCCAAGACTTGTCTTATCTTCTGACTCCAAACCCCATGGGCTTTTCTTTGCACCATGCAGCCTAGAATGCTAATGTAAACTTGGGCAGTGTTGTGAGCTCTAGCATCCAGGAACAAGGAGGCAATAGTCCCACTGTACCCCGCCTTGTTCAGATCACAACTGCAGTATTGTATTCAATTTTGGGCTCCCCATTTTAAGAAGGAGTGTCCCAAAAAAGACAGTCAGAATAGTGGAAAGCTCCAACATCCCACATACACAATGTTTGAAGGAACTGGAAGATGTTAAAGCTACAGTAGAGAAGCCTCAGGGAGGACATGATAACTATTTTTTCAATAATTGAAAAGACTCAATAGAAGAAGGATTAGTTTCCTTCTGCTTGGTCCCAGACAGTGTAACATTGAGCAATGAACAATGTAACAAGGTAACAGTTGCAAAGAGGAAACTTTAGGCTTCTTGAAAATTAGACCTATTGAAAGGGCCCCACATGTGCAAGAATGTTTGTGGCAGCCCTTTTTGTAGTGGCTAGAAACTGGAAACTGAATGGATGCCCATCAAGTGGAGAATGGCTGAATAAATTATGGTCTATGAATGTTATGGAATATTATTGTTCTGTAAGAAACGACCAGCAGGATGATTTCAGAGAGGCCTGGAGAGACTTGCATGAACTGATGCTGAGCGAAATGAGCAGAACCAGGAGATCATTATACACAGCAACAACAATACTATGTGATGATCAATTCTGATGGACATGGCTCTCTTCAACAATGAAATGCTTCAAACCAGTTCCAATTGTTCAGGGAAGAAAGCCATATACACCCAGAGAGAGGGATATGAAATGTGGACCACAACATAACATTTTCATGCTCTCTATTGATGTTTGCTTGCATTGTGTTTCCTTTTTCTGATTTTTTTTCTTGTAGATATGATTTTTCTTTCACAACAATGATTAAGTGTGGAAATATATATACATATATTCTATTTGTCAAGTATTTTAACATAATTAACATGTAGTGGATTTCCTGCCATCTAGGGGAGGGGTGGGGACTAGGGGGGAAAAATTTGTAACGGAAAGCTTTGTAAGGGTCAGTGTTGAAGAATTACCCATACATATGTTTTGCAAATAAAAAGTTTTAATAAAAATATTCTCAACTATTTGTCTTAATAGAAAAGAGGATTAATAAGTCCTCAGATTCATGTATATTTGGGGAATATGTCCAAATAAACATAAATATATTTTTTAACAACAAAAAAAGAAAATTAGACCTATCACTTGACTCTTTTCAACATCCATGATGCAGGCCAGTTCCAATAGACTTGAAATAGAGAGAGCAATCTGCATCTTGAAAGAGGAATATGGATCACAACAAAGTATTTTCATCCTTTTTTTGGTTGTTTGTTTTTTTTTTTCCTTTCTCATTTTTTCCCCTTTTTGATCTGATTTTTCTTGTGCAGCATGATAAACGTGGAAATTAGTTTAGAAGAATTACATTTGTTTAATTTATATTGGATTACTTGCTATCAGGTGGAGGGAGGGGAGAAAAATTCAGAACGAAAAGTTTTGCAAGGTGAATGTTGAAAATCATCTTTGTATGTTTTTTGAAAATAAAAAGCTATTATTTTAAAAAAATTATACCTTTCCCAAAGTGGACAAACCTTGTGAGGAAATGATTGCCCTTCCCTGGATGTCTTCAAGCAAAGCCAGGAAGACAATTTGCCAGATGAACCATGGAGGGGATTCTTGTTTAGGTATGAATTAGGCTGAGTTAGCTTTTAAGGTCCTTTCCCACTCTGATCCTGAATAGAGAATTCCATTGCATACATAATAGAAGCTACTGAATAGAAAGCATTCCATTCCTCTGCCTTTTCATTGGGCTATCAGGGTTTTACTCCCATGTAGAAGTGATTCTTTGTGTATAAATATTCACATTTGTGCACATGCACACATATCTTGGAGTATGAATATGCTAGGGTGGATAGAGTATCTTGTCTAGCAAATAAATTTTTAAATATTAGAGATCCAGGTCTTGTTTGGTTGTTCTAATTGCTCCTTTCTTTAGTCTTAGGATATTTACAATAGTGATATTGCCCAATTTGGCTGACATGATAACAATTGAGTGGGAAGCAATAATTCTTGGCTCCAGGGGCTAGTGCTGTCTAATTTTAGGGAAAGTTCCAATCCTTTTACCCTGAGTATGTTCTGGGTCACTTTAAGGTGACAACACTCTTAACTGGGAGTATGGGAGAAAATTTCTTGAGGCATTTTGCTTTTGGAAACACAGTGGGCCAAGAGGGACTTGATTTGGAGATCTGGGGACTTGGGTCAAGAAAAGTCAGAGGCCCACAAAAAGGTTCATGGCAGAAGAAATGTGTGAAGAGAGTAAAAATGGAAGGGAACAAAAAATACAGGGAGTTGGAGTAATGTGTTTTGATGGCAATGAAGTATTGAGGACAACTGGAAGAAAGAGGAAGAGTTTCTCAGAAACTGATTAATGAAGCTAAATGCTTTGGCTAGGTGAAGAGCTTTAATTTTCATGCCTAAGAAACTAGTGAAGCTTGTTTCTAAACCATGTTTTAGAACTATGAGTGCTGCATTGTGTGGCACATGGTATGGCATTGTGTTCCTCTGAGTACTATTTCAAAAGAATAATCCCTTCACTCTCTGCTTCAATGACCTAAAATTCCTGTTACTGTTTCCCCCCCAAACTGCCTAGAATAAATGGGCAGCATTGCTATGGCAACTTTATAAGAGAAGGGAGAAGACCCCTTTTGTCTAGCAGAGTGTTTAAGGGGATTGGCTATTTCCTTTCCATGACTGTTCATGGGGATATGAACTCAATTAGGCAGGGTCTTGTTTTTATACGAAGTGTATCTATTTTACAGGCGAAAAGTTAAGGAAGCCCAGACACTTTTTTTTTTAAGGCAATCAAGATTAAGTGACTTGTCCAGGGAAACAGAGCTATTAAGTGTCTTCTGTCAAATCTGAGCTAAAGTCCTCCTGACTCCAGAGCCAGTACTCCAATCTATTGAGACACCTAGTTACCCAAGCTTGTGGATCTTTTTGAGGGAAGTAGGCATTCAGGGATCTATGGAATTCTCAGCTCAGATGCTTTAAATTTCAAAGGAGGATTCATGGTGGATTCCATATTCACACTCCCTGACAGAAAAGGGCAGGTGATCATCTTATAAGGACAATAAGATTTGTCCATTTAGTTTTTGAGGATCAGGCATTTCTAGGCAGCTCACTTCACCTAGCAATCTTAGGAACAATAATAGATCAAAACAAATGACATCTTTGAATCTTTACCCAGTGACACAAGGAATAGGCTGAAAATTGTATACAGAAAGAGATTAGAGAGACACTCATTGGACAATACAGGAGATAACTTTATTGAAACTCAAATGGTATCAGACAGATGAATCCAGCTGGGAGGAGACAAGCCTGGGGTAGAGGGAGGGCAGCCAGGTGAGGCTTTGGTGGTGATGGCCTCTCCAGCTGACCCTGGCATGGATTTGATTTTTAATCAATTTCTTATTAAAAACAGGTTGCTATGGGGACAGCCCAGCTCTTTTCATGATTGTTACCGCAAGTATATACATCAATTTGCTTTCCAGGTTCAATGTTGCTTTCTCTATATCAGATATAAAAAGCAAAGTGGAAGAAAAGGAATAAAGGGAGCACAAATGAGAGAGAAAACATACACAGAGAGACACACAGATCTGGAGACCTGTTGATTGGGCTTTTGATCCCAATAAATTAAAAAAAAAATGATACAAAAGCTCCCTGGCCTGTCCCACTTGCCCTATGCTTGAGTAATACCATGCATTTGAGAAATAGATTCCATCACATAAGAAGTGCATCTAAAACAGGATAAGGTCTAGTGTGTGTGTGGGGGGGTGTTGGATTTATTTTAAAAAAGTTTTTATCTTGTTCTAGAAAAAAAAAAGCTAATGTTGGGAAATGAGCCACCGCACAGCAGTAGCCCAAGAGACTGGCTGGGGATTCTGGGAATTCTTATCCAATCATTCCTTCCCCCTAGCCTCTGAGAGACTGCAGCAGAGTAGGAAGCTCCTATAGCAAGGGAAGTGTCCCAAGTGCTGAAATGCTCGTTTTGGGGAGGAAAAAGATGTTTTTAGTGCAATTTGCCAACTTCACTGACTATTCTTGGAGCTTCAAAGCTCTTTCTCCTCAGATTTTTATAGTACCAGTGCTCAAAACACAGGTGGGTTCTAATAGGAGGCTAAAAGTATCTCTCTGTCTTGTAGCCAGAAGCTCTTCACTTGGGAATATCTTCTAATTTGAAGCTCAGATTAAGCTATATGCTTCTATTCTCCCTCATGGTCCCACTAACTTAAAAGGCTACAAATTTGGGATAAGAAGCTCTTTTCAGATTTCAAAACCAAATCAAATCAAAACAAACCAATAAATTCTACCAAAATATCTGAGCCATACTCTTGGCTACCTAACTTCACATCCTGGTATGAGGAGGATAAAAGATGGAAGGATCCTGACTCCATTTCTCCTAGGCTACTTTAATGCCTTTTAAAGAAGGCTGGTGTTGGAGAAGGGGACCCAACAGATTAGACAACTGCTCTGGGTAATAAGGTTCTGGCAGAATCTTCCCTCCCAATCCAATGTTACTCTCTGAAACCTCCAAAGGGAAAAGGGACAAGAGGTAGGGGGAGATGGCTGTCTTGGAGAAATGTTAGCCCTGTGAAGTTTTGCTAGCCTATAATAGTAGGACCAGAAAAAGGCCCTGAATAAGTATAGCAGAGAGGGCTGAGGAAAAGTCAAGGGGTGTTTCTGGGTAAGGGCTGTCTCACATAAGGGTTGTTGTCATTCTTATCTAGACCACTCATGTTTATCAGGGACAAATATGAATGTTCTCTTGCCTTGTGGTTTCTTAAAAAAACAAAAAAGGATATGGGATAAAAGTGTGGCTTCAGAATTGGAATCTTGGACCTTCTCACTGCTGGTCCTTAAGTCTCTCAATGTGGGCACTGCACAGTACTCACAGTTCCCTATAAATACTAAGAGCTAAATTATACATCCATGGACTTCTCCCAGTCCCATGGCCAGCCTGGCAACACAACATTCTTCATGGCACATTGGGAAGAAAAAATGATTCAAGATTGCAGAGGGTTACAGGCAGATTCTCCTCAAGAAAGAACTAAGAACTCCATGAACAGAAAAAACTTTTTCAGTTTCCCTTGGTCCTCTGAAAGCCACTTTAAACTTGTACTTTTTTTTTTTCATTTTTCCCCAGACTGGTGATTGAACACATTTTATAGTTGTGTCCTCCTTTCCTGGGAGTCACAACCATGCTTGGGAAGATCCTTGGAAAGCCTGGCACTTAATGGAACCTTTTTTTGCAAAGAGCCATGCCCTTACAGGAAGAATAGAGTTGGCAATCTTTTACTTAATTGCTTTAATGTGCTCCTGTTAACTGTGGATACAGGATATATATGGCTGACCCACTTCTGAATGATTATCTTGGGACCTCTACCTTCTCATTTCCCATCATTTAATTACCTGCCTAAGGCTTGTTACAAGTCTTATGTTGTTATAAGGCTGAATTTTCTAGCTGGAACCCTAGGTATTATTCCTGTGCACTAGAATCTGGCTTCGTCGTTGATCAGGTATCTGTTTCTCTCAATAACTCATCAATGTGCATGTTTTTGAGTTCCTTTTACTACTCAGATGGCATTAAGAATGAGTGGGACAAGGTGGTGAAAAGAAGAATGAGGACCTGGGAAATAACTTGAAAAATCATACTCAACTCTCTCATGATACTCTCTCTGTTAGATGTGGGGCAGGGATGAGGAAATTGAGAAAGCCTCTACTGTGCTAAGTACTGCCTTGGATGCTTAGGTTCCTCATAGTTCAATATTGTAGCCTCCTTGATTTCAGATCTGGGTTCTACTACCTTCCTACAAAGTGAGCAAAATTTCATGGTAGAAATGAATGGAGCTGCTGTGGAAAGAGTTTTTTAGAGACTGGAGTCAGTTATTCCTTCCTTCTGGAGAACCTATAGAAAATGAAGTTTACCCTTTAGGCCACTGAGAAAACATCAATGTTCTTCTGGAGATGGAAGGTGGGAAAGTTCACAGTCTTTGGGAACTTATTAACCAGAAGAAAGCGAGAAGCTATTAGAAAAAACTTCTCTGTTCCTAAGGATACTAGCTTGGGTTATGGGAAATTCTGACAATTTATGAGGGAACTCTGGCACTGAACCAGTTAGTAGAAATTTCATCGTAGGGGTCACCCACAGACCATTAGCAGCTTCCTTTTCCCTGCCAGCCTCTAATTCCATGTGTGGCTCCATGATGGCGAATTTACACGACAAGGATACAAGCACACACATTTATACAAGGACAGAGAAATGAGCACCTTAGAGCTGCATAATTTGTGGTTTCTTTGAAAAGTCTCCGCGATGAGGTTTCAGAATACAGGAAAGCAGCAAACATACATCCCATACTTGCCCCTACTAACCCAGAAGTCTTTTGAAATTTTAAAGCCAAGGGCAAAGAAAAAAAGCTGGATCACATCACTTGTTGGTCATCTCCATTCACAGCAGAGAGGATGTTACCTCTCCTAGGACTGTGGATCTCCCCCAAAGAAGGTACCAGGCATAGAAATCATAGAGTTAATTTCCTACCCAACTCAAGACTTCCACGAAAAAGGAAAAGGAGGAGCCGTGATAGATTAGCATCTCCTAAAGGTGCCTGAAGACTAGAGTCCAACTCTTCCTCTCCTGAAGATAGGATCCCTACGGTCTGAATAGGGAAGTAGGAACCTAGCTAAAAGGGATGTTGTAGGTCTGCTCCTATCATGTACTCTTGGGCAGTGAGGGAGACATCAAGTTCTCTCTGTCTCAGCAGAGTCTGGGGTGAGCATCCCAGGGGATTATAGCACCATGAGGAGGCTCAACCTTTTGCAGCTACCACCATGTCTAAGTTTTCTCTGCAAGATGATTGATCCCTCCCAGTGAGGGGCCCAGATGCGCAAACTGTAAACAGGGTCCCAGGCTCCTGAGAGAATTCTGTGGATGTCAGATCTTTCCCCTTGTGGGAGAAACACTCATCCTAGGGTGGGACAGCAGGAGACCTGGGCTGAATGCAGCAGGAGACTGAGAGCAGAGGTGGGGCACAGATCCCAGGAACAGAACAGAGATGGAAAATCACAGCAAAAGAGGCCTTCATGACCCTATCTTCTAGGGAGTCAAAAGAAATCCAGGGCTGTATCCATGGTTACCTGGGAGACTGGAATTCCCTTGGAGGAGATGTCAGGGGGGGAAAAAAGGAGGCTTCTCATTTCTTCTTTCTTTCAATTGGCCAGTAACAATCCAGGTCAGAAGGCACTGGCTAAACAGCACCAGAAGAGAAGGGGCTAATTGCTCCTTCTACCCACATTAGGCAACATTCGGTAGCTGAGCCTTGGTTGGAGCTGGAGCTCAGAAGCGGCCAACCAGCCAGAGGCCTATCTCTTATCCCCTTTCCTTCTGAGCTGGGACAACCAGCTCAAGGGCATCCCCCTCTCTGCACAGCAGAGGTCTTTAAGGCAGTGATTTCAGCACCATCCTTGGACAAAGAGCCTCTTCTCATTACAGAATTGCATAAATTAAGCTGTGTTGGTCAGGTATCTTCACAGATCAGGGAATTAGCAGCAGCAGCAATAGCGATGATGGGGCTCAGCAGCAGAGTCCCTGGTGACTGATGAGTGTGACTGTGAATAAGGGGTGCTAGAGGGTACAGAGGAGCCTCTTGTTAGGAGCATCTGAGCTGAATGTTGAAGCCCAAAGACTGGTTGGAACACCGCTGGCTTGTGGGGGGAGGAGAGGCAGCAGGAGAGAATGGTCCATGTTTGGATCCCTCCTGACTCAGGTGAACTTTTACTCCTTGGGAAACTGGAGGGTAAACTCTAAGACCAGGCCCAGGCCCGTTGTTTAGCAGTGACATGCAAGCAAAATATTGTTGAATGGATAAATGTGTAAAGCCAGAAATATTGGCTGTGCTAGGAAGCTGGAGCTTGGGCCTTGGTGCTCCTGGAGCCTTTCAGATATGACAGGAAGTGAATTTTCTTATACTCAAGAGAGTATCACAATCCTACAGTCTTTCAGGTTTTGGTACTGAGTCTTCAGATCCCAATAAACCATATATCCAATTGGAGGCTGCTTTTCTTGCTTGCTCCCTAGGGTGCATATAAAACTGTTTCCTTAGAATTTGAACTCTGCTGGCTTTCAAGGCCCAGGTAGTGAAGACGTACAAGCCGGTTCCAGGTTCCTCAACCTGTCAGAACCTCTGGTGCCACAAAGAAAGGGGGCATCTTCAGCACTTTTTAAGTGACACATGTTCCCTTCCTATCCACCATTCTTCCCAGCTCTGTGAATCTTCTGCATTGACTGGACGCTGTGTCTCAAACTGCTAAACAATTCATTGCCTGAAGTTAGGTGGGTGATGGCCAGGGGATTTGGTCTCAACTGGGCACCTGAGAATCATAGTTCTTCCAGTTCTGTAGTCCAGTCCATGGGGAAGAACAGGGCTGAGCTTCCAGCTTGATGGTTGGACTCTCCATCCTAGGCTAGAACTGAAGCTTCCATCTAGAGCTTGTGCTTTCTTGAGAGAAGGAAGGTGGTCCTCTGGTCCCTTCAGCTTGGTCCTCCACCACTCCAGGCCTCCTCATGAGTTTTGAGGACACCAAAGCTAAATAACATGGCAGGGAAGTTTAGTTGGTGCCCAAAGAAAGCCCTCAGAAAATCCATACTAAAATTTGGAAAGGAACCCAAGAACCATTTAGTCTTGAGGGGAAAGGAAAAAATAAATAGATAAGTGGGAGAAAAACAAAATAAAAGGCAGGGTTTATTGGCTGTCCTCATGCATATTAAATTAGAGGGTACAAAGACAGAACTAGCAGTCCTTCTTTGAGGGCCAGATGGAGGGGTGTTGTGTCAGTGGCTTGGCAGAGTACATGTTGACAGCCATCTTGAGGACATCCTGTAGGTCATCAAGGGGTTTGGGAGTAGGCAGCTCTCTCTCTACCTTGACAACTATTTCCCCTCTCCAGCTTCATCTTTTCCATTTGATTTTTAACCCTTTATCAACAGAATTAAAACCTTTATTTAAAAAAAATTTTTAAAACCACATGCTTCTTTTTTCTAGCTCCATCCAGGTCTCTGGGGGAGAGCTGCTGGCAGTGGCAGTAGGGTTGGGAAGAGGCTGGGAGAGAATTTGGGGAGCTCCTGCTCCTCCTGCCCTAGGTTTCACCTCATAGGACCATCTCCCACACAACTGTTCATAATTGGATAGAAACTGCTGTAAGTTTCTCCTGATGCCTTGTCACCTGCCCATAAAACCCAAGAGTTTGTAGTCAGACAGAAAACCAAGGAAAAAAAAAACCTCCCAGAATTCCCTTCTTCCCAAAGTCTTGAGAGGAGGTCAGTCTTTTATCCAGAGGAACACGCTCCCCTCACCCCACCCCACCAACCCTAGGAAGTCCTCCAAGGTGCAGCACCAGAAAGCCTGCCCCTCCCCTCCCACCAACTCCCTCCAGGTCACTTTTCTGGGCTGTAGATGGGTGCTCTGAAAGAAGAGGAGGAGGAAGAGCTGACATAGCTGAGGCCGGCTCACTCTGCTCTCTGGGGCAACAGCAGTAGCTAGGTCCTCAAAGAGACGCCTGGAGGTTTGGGTCCAGGATGGTTTCTCTGTCTGGAGACTCAATATAGTTGGCAGCTTCTTGGAGTTTCAGCAGCATGGCCATCTGAAGGAAGCAAGAATGAATAGTTAAAATAGTGGCAGGCTTTCACAATCTGGACCTGGGGGAGAGAAGGTAAAGAATTCTAATTCTGAACCCAAGGAAGAGGCTTTCCAACATATCTAAGATGGCAACATAAGAGAGTATCTAGAACCCAGCTTCTTATCCTGTGGTTTAAAATCCCAAATGGGTTCTTATCATGGGGATCGCAAATTGGGATTTATTATCAATAAATGTTTGATTTATATACCTATTTTTATATATCTATATATACCTTTATATGCTTAAATTTAAATAAATTAATATATATCTATATATACCTTTAAATACTTAAATTTAAATAAATTCACATATATCTATATATACCTTTATATATTTAAATTTAAATAAATTAATATATATCTATATATACTTAAATTTAAATAAACTCATATATATCTATATATATCTTTATATACTTAAAGTTAAATAAATTCACATATATCTATATATACCTTTATATACTTATATTTAAATAAATTCATATATATCTATATTTACCTTTACGTACTTAAATTTAAATAAATTCATATATACCTATATATACCTTTATGTACTTAAATTATATGCTTAAATTTAAATAAATTCACATATACCTATATATACTTAAATTATTTCAAGGGTTATGAGTAGAAAAAGTTTAAGAAGCCCTGCTCTAGAAGACAAGGGCCATTTCAAGAGTTTCTTTACCAGTTGCCTGCCTTCCTATGCAAATTTTCACGCAAGATTTACATATTCTGATTGCTTATAATGTTGAAGGTACTGTGTTATACTTTTGTGTGAGATTCAAAAATAAATTATGGTCCCTGCCTTTAAGGAACTTAATGATCACCTATATTTCTATAGTAATGCAAGGTTTGAAAAGTGCTTCCTTCACAGTTAGGAAGTGTCTGAGGAAGGATTTGAACTTGGGTCTTCCAATTCCAATTCTGTCTCTCTGTGTCCATTATGTTATCTTGATGCCTCTGAACTCAGGTCTCCTGAGTTTAAGATCCAGTGATTTTCCATCTATACTATCCTTCCTTTGTTTATCATCTCATAAGGGAAATATGACATATACACAAATCACTAGAACACAATGTGGAATGTGAGTGACTGTCTCCCCCATAAGCTCTCCCCTTCTTTCCCATCCCATTACATATGTTCTATTTTGAAAATTAAAGAATTATCCTGCTAAGATGTCTTCACTTAGAAACCTATAATGATTCCTAATCATCTCTTAAATCAACTAATATTGATTAAGTGCCTATTATGTGCCAGGCACTATAACATTTAAAAAGTTCCAGAGAAATAATTTCTATATAATTTAATATTTTTATTAATAATGCCAGAATCTTAATAAAAGGCCAGTCTCTCTCTTAGACCAGACAACCATGGTAGTAGGCTCCTAGCTTAACTGCCCACTGGAAGATGGGTGTTCCTGAGGGCGGCAATCAATTTTGATTGATTAACAATTAATGAAAAAATTAATATTACAATGAGGGGCTGTACCCATTCAAATGAATTTTGTTTATACCATAATCATTTCTCTCAGTACTGTGCTAACCATGGGCCCAAACTTCTAAGCATGCTATGAGGAATATTCAACCTCAATTTTAGATATTTTGATAACTTCCTTCTTCCCTTGTAGCTAAGGATGGCCAAGAACCCTCTGTTACTTCTAGCAATTACCTGCTTAGGAATAATCTCCAAGATTAGTAAAGAGTGATCATGCAAACATTCATTATTTTTAATTTTAATTTTTATTAATTTTTAAAATTAAAAACTTTTTTTGCAAGCAATCTTTAACAAAATTTGTTTTTAACTGGGGTTGGAATAACAGATAACACATTTAAGACAACTGGGGGAGATTAAACTTAATATAGGATATAATTCCTAACAGAAAAATGAATCAGATAAAGAAATAGGTGAAGGGAGGTTTAGGAGTCTTAGGTAATGGGGTATTATTTAAGCATTTAACAATGCCTGTTGAATTGAAATGCTCTCCCAAAGGAGATAGACATTTTTTTTATTTCTGCTAGGGTAAGTGAAGTTCCATCTGCTGTGGACCCTTGCAATCTTATAATTCTGGGAAATATACCTAGCTGAAGCAAACTTCAAGGCTCAGATTTTTGGGGTATTTGGGTGACAATAAGAATTAAAAGGACCCTAATAGGTACTTCATACTCTTCTAAGCCTAGCATCTGCTTGAGTTTGTCAGAAGTTTTAAAAACTATTTTTCCAAGAAAGATTCAGAGCTTCCCTTCCCCTTGGCCCAGGATTCTGACATTTTCATTCTGCCATGTTCCTCTCATTTTTACATTAGTGGCCTTTACTCACCAGAGGGTCTGAGTCTAGAGAACTGGGAGTACTATCCTTGACAGTTCGCTCTTCGGGGGGTGAGGCTGTGCTGTGAGGGCCTACACTAGGTGGAGGCAAGTGATACAGCTTTGATTGGTCCTGTTGGGCTGAGGGCCAAGGCAAAGTGTCTCGAACCCATTCTACTGGGTCTTCCCAAGCCGCTTTCTGTCCATGGACCTAGAGGGAAAGAGATGAGATCATAAAAACTATTATTCACATAGATTTGTGACTTCAACGTCTCTTACTGGTTCCCATAGAGAATTTGAACTCTTTCAGAATCTGAGCCCTTAGTTCTCCTGACCTTGACTTTTTCCCTTTTGACCAATTTAGAAATAGAAAAGAAACAATTAACTTTCTAAGGAAATAAATGATCAAATAAGCAAGCAAATAAACACATAAATAAATATAATGGTAATGGTGATGTCCTGGAAACATATTGAAAGATAGTTACCTCAAAAATAAATTATGTTACTGCATCAGTCTTGACCAAAGAAATATACTATTTATAGATTCACTGAAAAGCTGACTGTTATAAGGGATCTTAGAGATCTTAAATTCAATTCCCTCATTTTACAGAGGATGAAAGTGAAGTTCAGAAATAGCTTTGTCTTGCTAATTGGTTCACACAATGTTAGAGTTATCCAATAGTAAAAACTTAGTTTTTGGTTAGATCTTAACTCCCCTCCCCCCCAAATGCTTCCACATATGTCATTTCATCTTGGAAAGAATTCAGTGAGGAGGATAGGGCAGGGATTATTATTTATACTTTGCAGATAAAAAAATTAGGTCAGTGAAGCTAAGAGACTTGACCGTTGTTTAATGGCAAATTAATGGATGAGTGCAGATATACTAGGTCTTTTAGGTCACCTGACTTCTGAGCCATGTTTTTTAAAAAAATTATTTCACTCCTAAAGAGTAGTTTATGTCTAGCTCAGACTCAGGTAGCTACATTAGGTGACCTTAGAAAGCATTTGCTTAAACTTTATATTTATTTTATCTGCTAGTGCAATGCTCTTTAGTAAATGACAAGTATTTGTTAAATTGAATTAAATTGAATTGCCAGACAGAAGCAGTAGGGGGAGCAATTCAGCCAATCAATCACCCATAATTCCCTTTCATCAATAATTTCACACAGGATTCAAGTCTTATGTCCTGATATTGTAGGAATTTGTATATCCATCCAGTAGGGAGAAGTCTAATCTTGGAATAGGATTGGAACCAGAGATTGGGAGTGGGAGGAATCTTACCTTGATCCCATCTTTGGCCCCTTCCTGCAAGTAAGGAATGATGGAGTTATTCCATAGGTCAATGAACCAAGTGCGGAAGTCCTCAATGCCAATTGGACAGGACAAGAAAAAGCATGGGCCTAAAGGAAAAGGAATTAGATTGTGGTGAGAGTGGCCAAGGACCCTGTTTGCTGCACCTTTTTTTTTTTTCCTTTACTCCCTTCCATGTTAGGTCTAGGAGAATTTGGTCTTCAAAGGATTCAGGAAAATAGAGTTGGGGCAGGAGTAAGTAAATGGAATCATCTACTAGATATCATGTCAATCAATGATCTACATTTTTGAGGTAAGTGGAGTTTAACATACTTTAAAATACCTTAGGTTCCTATACCTTCTTTTTCCCTCTTCTTCTGCCCCCCCTTTTCTATGAATCAGAAAACTGAAGGATGGAGACTCTTTGAGATGATAGAAATGACTTGATCATGGCCAGATGTCTAGGTGCTTAATGAACACTGGTTAAATAGCTGACTGGACCTTAACTGGCACCACTAAGACTTGATGACCTGCTTAAATGCTGGAGATTCCAGGAAGAAAGGAAAGTCAAACTCTTAGAAAAAAGGTAAAAAAGAGATCTTCTCCACAAAAGCCAAGAGGATGTATGATTCCCAATACCTATGAGGAAGTCTGAAGTGCTGTGCTTCTCTAGGAAAGTGTGGAGATGATACCACAGCTTGGGCACCCAGTCCAGCACTCGAAGAAGCTCTTCTTTGTTGGCATTAATATCGCTGTCTGACTCTACCAGCTTCCTCCTCAGGTAACGCACCAGGAAGCCATTAGCTGGCTCCACATTGTTGGAAAATGTCAGCATCCTACCAGCAGGAAGGAAGAGAACAGGTGAGAAGGGCACTGGAGGACCATGGCTAGGATCCATCCATCTATTCATTTTCTACTCTGATCACTACCCATTAAAGCCTACTTGGTCTCTTCTCAGATAGTGATGAGACAGTTGAGATTCAGGGCTGGAGCCATGAGCACCTTGGGCTTTTATCTCATCTACTTATCTAATAGTTCACCCAAAGATTCTATTTGTTCTGTTGATGTCCCCCTTCTGCCCATCTAACATACTGACCAGAGACCATGTTCTACCCTCCAAATATTCAGTTTGACATGTAGTTCTGGAGCTGATGCCTCCTGATGGTAAGTGAAATAATGAAAGATTCCTAGATTATATTACACATTCCAACTAGCCCTCCACAAGGATATCAAGGTCTATTCACCAGAGAGCATCTAGCTATATACCCCGCATATATGTACCTGTCCTATTCCATTTTTTATTCTAGGAACAATCATCAAATCAATAACCATCACAAAAATGTTATAACAATCTTGAGTGTCTCATGGATCTACTTACAATCTCTTGAACTACCCAGACTAAATAACAACCTTTGCTGGCCACCATTCCCCTATATGTATTGTCTCCCTGTTAGAAGCAGCTTGAAGGAGGTGTCTGCATCACTTTTGTATTTTTGTTTCTAACCACTAGCACAGTGTCTGGCACACAAGGTGTGCCTAGTAAAGGTCAGTGATCTATGGCATTCATTTCTAATTGATTACTTTATAGCAGCAATTCTTTTTTAAAAATCATTTTTAAGTAAAAGCTTTTTATTTTCAAAATACATGCAAAGATAATTTTCAACATTTACTCTTGTAAAACCTTGTGTTCCAAATTTTTCTCCTTCCCTTCTCCCCCTTTCCTAGACAGCAAGTAATACAATATAAGTTAAACATATGCAGTTCTTCTATATATATTTCCACAATTATCATGCTACAGATTCTAAAATTTCTCAATTCCCCAATTCTAACCCCACCCCACCCCATTTTCTTCCAGGAGATGTCCTTATATCCTTGATCAAGATTGAATTCTTCTAACATGAACTCATTTCTGAACCTGAAAAACCTCTCTATTCTTTTCCTCCTCTCCCTTTCTCCAGTCTCAGAGAATAAGGTGGTCCTCCTCTTGGATAAGATTAAAATTTCTAATTATATCTTTAATCTAGTTTCTTTCCCATTTCTTCCAAGAACCTTGGACTGATGATCTCTTATCAATCTTTGCTCTCTTGTTCTTTCTTGGATGCTTACAGATATACTCAGATCTCTGTATCCTAAATATATTTTTTCTTGATTCTGCAAACCTCTTAAATGATCATCCTATATTTCTATTTCTTTTCAATTTCTTTGGAAAGGGTTGTCTCCACACTTGCTCTTTCTGCTTTCCCACTTTCTACACATTTTCCCACCTCTTTGTCTGGGACACACCCACAATCCTTCCATGTCTGTGCTCGTTGAAATGAGACTTCTTCCACACCTAACTCAGTGCCAGTCTACTTTATGAAGCCTTTCTCTTACTCCCCCAACTAAAACAATCTCTTTCCTTCCACAAATTTCCTTTGTGTACCTTGTCCAGCTTTTTTTCTAATCACAGTTTATGTTGTATCATACTTATTCACGTATATATCTTATATTCTCCCATCATCCCTTATAATGTAATTGAGGGCCAGGAATGTGCTGTTTTCCATCTTTGTATTCCATACTTAGCACAATACCTTCCATCAATAGTAAGCTTTTAATGTTTGTGCAAATGGATTTATTTCACTTAAATAATCCTTTTTAGGTATTAATATCCTGTCCTCAGAGCAGAAGTGGTCAAGAATCCATATGGTAGAGCTAACTCTCTAAACCCAGGGACTGGTGAAGTAGAGGCAATGGGACAAAACCAGTTTGGACAGTTTGTGAGGAAGAATGGCTTTTATATTTTAAATAATGTTCTACTATATTTAAAAACATTTAAAAAAATTTTTAGCTTGGGCTATACCAATATATATATATACATATATATATATATATACACACACACACATATATATATAAACAAACCCAACTGATAGGATGGATTTGGCCCTCGGGCCATAATATGGTGACCCCCTGTTGTAATCCATGATTTCTCTTACTAAGAGAGTTTACTTCTTTTTCATTGGTCTCCTTGACACTATTGAAATGGGTATATTCCTTCACTTGATTTTTTCTAACATCAAAAGTTCTTTTATCTTCTTTTCTTTTGTTGTCCTTAGCCTCTTTGGCTACAACTTCTAGAATACAAGTTCTTTGTGATGGGTTGTAGGCAAGGAGAGATGGAGGGAGGAAAATTGGGAGATGGAAAAGGACATTGAATGTCTACCCAGGCCCAGGAGTAGGATCCTTACCTGAAGCTCAGGTGCAGACCATGGTTAGGGGTCATCTTCACAGGCTGATTGGTGGTACCTATGATATAGGGGCTATGGAGAAAAGGGGAACGGGAGACAAAGAAACAAACATGAATTTGTCTCAGATGTTGCTCCTTGTCATATCAATATCACAGAGAGAAAGCTGATGGACATGGAAGCCCAGCTTCCCATAAGTACATGTCTCCTCCTGGCCTTGGCTCACCATTTGTGGTATTTGCAGGTAAGAGCTCCATTGACTAGTTCACTGAGGGATCCTGCCTCACTCAAATCATCCAGCAGAATCACCAGGGGTACATCCCCAATGCCTGTCTCCCGGTCAATCTGGTTAGCTAGGTTGGAGAGGTATAATTGCAGGTCCTGGGGGGAAAGGGAAAGAATGGGTAAAATTCTAAGAAAGAAACATATCCTCATGACTAATTCAGGACCAAATATTTCAAGCCAAGTAGCAACACATCCTATGATCAGAAACATTTTCACCTGGGCATCTTTTGGGGTTGATATTGGGTGGAAATGGGATCCTTTCCATCTAAATCATCCATGATTCTAAGGATCTTGGGAAGGCTATGTTAATTGTCTTTTGTTTTGTTTTGTTTTTAGTCTCTGGATCAGTCTGGTGAATCTGGAGAATTCCTAAGCAGAAACAGATCCTCTGGTCTACTAAGCTATGACCTCCAAGTCCCTTAGAGGGGTCAGCATTAATATAATTTCCTGGGGTTCTATGGATGAAGAACTTCAGGGATTGGTTTAGGCCTTATGGGACCAGGACTGCCTATCCCAGCTAGAGATCAAATAAGATAATGAACCCAAAATTCTTTGCAAATGCTAGCATGCCTTAGAAAAATTAGCTATTATTACAGAAGGCTAGGTTTGAACTAAATCCAAGGGGTTCAGGGAGAACTTAACTGTCTACATCTAGCTCTCTGTGTTGTTTCACAGAAAACCAGGGAAAGGAATGATCCCAAGGAGAACAGGAAAGAGAAAGAAGAGTCGAGGGGTTAGGAATTATGGCAGAGAATAGAGTTAAAGGAGAACCAAATGGCAATAGAGGAGATGAGATAGGGGAGAGGGGAGAGGAAGGATAAATCCCTCAACAGGAAATTAGATTGAGGAAGAAGTGGCATGAAAAGGAAGGGAAACAGAAAAGAAATGTGGACAACTCATTTTGAAGATATGGAAATCAAGGATCAGGAGAAGAGGTAAAGAATAAGACAGAGGAGAGTAGAAAGAGATTAGAGCAGGGAAGGGAGAAGTGTTTAGGGAATGAGACTTTTAAGTCAACACTGAATTTGGGATGAGTTTGGCCAAGTGAGCCAACACTTATAGGGTATTCTGGGAGCAGGTACCTTGCAAGACTGCTGGTGCATGTTGAAGGTGCTAACGATGCCCTCTGTGACCTCTCGGCCTGAGCGTTCTACCAGGTACTCGGCCAACCTGTTGGTCAGGTAGGTTTTGCCTGTACCACTGGGGCCCGAGAGAATGAGCCGTCGGTGCTTGAGAAGCAGGCTTATGTAGTGTTGCATCATGGGCTTGGGGATCAGTGTCTCAAATACTAGGCTGTCAACACACTTCTCCTTTAGACCTGTACCCACCACCCAGGAAAGAGAAGCCAGGTTAGAATCCTAATGAATGAAGCAGACCCAGAAAGGCTTATATAGCCTTAGTCCAGGAGGTTTCCTGAGGAGCTGAAAGTCATTTTCCCTCAAGTCTTCATGGAAAGCTTCCAGATAAGAAGCCTTGAGGGACACCGGATTCTGGGAGACATTCAATACACTGTGTGTTGAGAAAAATCGATTTAGGATTTAGGTTGATAGGTAAGGCTCAATAAGAGCTATCAGAGGGAAGGTACCAATGCTTTGTTAAGCCTCTGCTCCCACTCCATGCTACTTATACCTTGGTGAAAGAACTGACCTTTGAGGGAGACGGCGATGCTATTGACACCCCGACGGCATGGTGGTAGCTCTGGGGGCTCAGCATCCAAAACCCGCTTCACATGGCTGATGCTGTAGCCATGAACTGATTCCGTGCTCAAGCCCAGGGTAGAAGCTGGGTCCATCTTGGTAATGTAATCCTATGAAAAGGGCCAAGGAGAAACAGGAATAGAGCAAAAGATGAAGAAGGGATAAAGGAAAGGATTAAAGAAGACTGAGATGGGGGTTACTGATCCCATTCACACATTAATATCTCTCTTGAGCACTCTTTTTTAAAAAAGATTTTTATTTTCAAAATATATGCATAGATAATTTTCAACATTCACCCTTGCAAAACCTTGTGTTCCAAAATTTTTCCCCTCCCTCCTCCCCTAGATGGCAAGTACTCCAATATATGTTAAACATGTGCAATTCTTCTATACATATTTCCATAATTATCATGCTGCATAAGAAAGATCAAAAAGAAAAAAATGAGAAAGAAAACAAAATGCAAGCAAACAACAAAAAAATATGAAAATACTACACTTCGATCCACACTGAGTACTCTTGATAAAATAAAAAAAAATCTAAGTCCTTAGGTAACTTAGAGATACCACAGTTCAAGAGCTCAAGAGTGAATGATTCCCCCTAGTGGGATGAGGCTACTGGTTTATCTTACCTTGAACACTTGGCAAACGGCCTCATCCAGCATCTTCCAGTCAATTTTGCCACTAACCTTGCTTGAGCCCAGGAAGAACTCCTGCTGTTTCAAGTCCTGAAAGCCCAAAGTAAAGACCAGTTAGTATTCTGGGGAAGCTAGACAAGGAAAGTCCCCTCCAAAAAGGGAAAGCTCTAATTTGGAACGCTCTAAGAGTCTCCATCCAATGAACATTTCTAAAGCTCCTACTATGTGCCATGGGGTGGCTGATGATACAAAAAATAGAAATGAAACAGTTCCAGACCTTAATGAGTTCACATTCTACTAATGAGAAAGCAGATTCGAGGGTTCTGATTTGGAGGTTTTTTGGATATAAATTATTGTTTGGGTTTCCCAAAGCAGCTGCCTCTTCCCTTCCATCATGCACCCAAACTCCTTACCCCTTTGATAATGTGTTGAGGTGGCATTCGGACTACTACTCGAAGGGTTACTTCTTCCTTTGAGCTACAGGTGCTGATGCCATCCATGGGAGACAGGTCTGTAGGGATTGATGGGAAAGACTGAGTGAAAGCTCTGGGAACACATTACCTTCCTGAGGTAATTAAAAAAAAAATAAAACAGCTGTTTTAATTAATCCCCTCATTTTTTTCCTAGTTATCCAAAGAAAAAATTGAGGCACAGAATAAGCAGATAACCTGAGTGGATAACTCTTCAATGTGTCTAATGATTCCTAGTCCCTAAAAGTAGTGATTTGAGTTCTGGACTTGGAATCAAGAAAGCCTGAATTTTAATCCTTATTAGCTCTGCAAGCCTTTGCAAATCATTTAACTTTTTACAGCTTCAGTTTCCTTATCTGTAAGATGGAGATAATAATAGCACCAACTTAACAGGGTAGGATTGTTGTGAGGCTCAAGTAAGATAACTTAAGTAGAGTTTTTTGCAAACCTTGAAGCACTAAAATTTTAGCAAACCCCAGGGAAGAAGGAAATGTATTTAAGTGAGACTTGGGTTGCTTCTGCAGGAAATGGGACAGTCGGGACAGAAGATGAGGTCCTTCTCCCCCCCCTTGAATACTCTCATCCTCCAGCAGGTACCTGTGTCTGTGAGGCTAGGACTGAAGGAATGGGCTAGGGCGAGCCCCAAAGAGCGACGTGGGGATGAGGCAGCAGATGAACCAGGGGCCTGCCCCGGAGTTGAACCAGATGAGGGACCTGGGGCCACCTTCAGCCGGTCATTCTCTGCCTTTAGAAGGTCCACCTCCAGCTGGGGAGAGAGCAGACAGTTAAGGAGTGGGGTTAGGGACTGCTGGGGATGGGCAGACCTCAGACCACTCCTCCCACCACGTTTGCCCCTGGGCTAACCTGCATATTGTGCATCGTCTCCCGGAGCTGATCCAGTTGGTGGGCAGAGTTTAGAGCTTCCAGTCGGATGTCTGTGAGTTTCATCTCCTTCTCCCACAGTTCTGATCGCAGCTCTGAGACCTCTTTCTTTTCTGGTTCCTCTTCTTCCTCGTTGGCATGGAACATCCTATTTTGGTGGGGAATAGCACTGTAATGGATAAGTGAGCAAGAGACAGAAAAGAGACTGTCTTCAGTGATACCGACATTTCAGGGGGGACAAAGATATAGACATGTGTCCCTAGTACCTCCAGATTCATAAGGCATTGATAGAGAATTCTCTATCATTGATGAGGACAATCCCTACCTTCCACCTATACTAGGAAAGGAATTATTATTGACAGTTTCCTAGATTGCATTCATTCCCAGAGGCCTACAGTGGAGCATCAATCAAAACTTTATTAAGTACCTATTATATGTCAGATACTGGGGACTCAAAGACAAAAATGAAAGTTTCTGCCTTCAAAGGAGACAACATATATCTATACAAGTGTACATAAACATACACATATGTGTATATACTTATTATCATTATTGTTATTGACTGGTCCTATGATTTCAATAGTGTAGGGAACTCTGGGTTTGGAGTTTGAAATTCTGAGTTCAAATCCAGCACTCTGAGTTTGGGAACACCTTAATTCAAATCCAGCATCCGACACTAGTTATGTGACTTTGGACAAATTATTTAACCTCTATTTAGTAATGACACTTACTTCCCAGGGTTGTTGTGAGGATACAGTGAGGTAATATAGGAAATAGTGAAATATTATTTGTAAAACCCGGGCTGGCACATAGTAGGTACTATATAAGTGTAAATCATCATCGTCATTTTTATTGTTATTATTGAGTTTCCTAGGACACAAGGATTTTAAGTAACCTGTCCAGGGTCAAACAGCCACATGTAGGATTTAAAATCAGATTTTTCTAATTTAGAGGCAGGTACTCTATCCTTTATGCCATAAGGACTCCCTATACAAGTGATATACAAAATGTAATTTTTAGGGAAGGGGAAGGTCCTAGCAGCTGGGGTGGGAGAGTCAGACAAGGTTTCATGTAGAAAATAGCATCTGAGTTGAGTCTTGAAGTACACTAGTGTTTCAGAGATGCCATGATAAGGAAATGGCTTCCAGATATGGGACCCTGACTCAGGTAGGATTGGATTGAGGGGGTAAACTTACTCAGTGACGTCAATGCCCACAGAGGAAGAGTTGGAGGATTTGATGGATGGAGAGGCAGTCTCAGTGGAGCCATGCTGCAGTTTCGGGGAAGATGGGGCCGAGGAGTCTGGTGTGGCAATCTCCTCAATGTCAGAGTAAGAAGAGGCTGACTTGGGGCCCTTCTTGATACTAAAGGCTTTGTTGAAGGAGCTACGAAGCTGTAAGAGAACAGAGCCAAGAGTGGAGCAAAGTGGGGGTTATAGATTAGGACCCTGCCTGAGAGAGGCAGGAGCAGGTACGGAACCCAGCCTTGGCTGAACCCTGAAACTGAGAGAGCTGAAGGGAGATATTTTGCCTGATGATAGGGTACCAGCCAGTAGGGATTATCTTTTCTTTATAAGGCTCCTCTTTGCATCAAGAACAGACGAGTTCTCAAGGAATTGGGACTGAGAGGAGATAGGCTCTTCTGGTGTATTTCTTTGTGGGAGCCTTGATTTGGGTTTGGGCTTTCCCTCTCATGTGCAGAAGGGTAGCTTTCTATGTACTTATTCTCCCAGGCACAGAAGGCAGTAAAGACAGTCACAGCGGGCCCCGTGGATGTTGGCTGGTGCTTCTGTACTATAATGTGGGCACCTCAGATATATTTTTCCCAGCAGAACAATTACTAATGTGTAGACTGGGGATTCTTAACTTTTTTTTTTTTTTTTGTCATGATGCCTTTGGCAGTCTGGGGAAATCTATTCTTAGAATACTGTTTTCAAATGCATAAAATAAAATATACAGAATTACAAAGGAAATCAATTATATTGGGATATAATTATCTCTCTATCTCTCTATTTAAATCTAAAAACAAACCGAGTTCATGGATCCCAAGTTAAGAACCCCTGATCTAGAACTTGGCTTCATTTGGGCCTCAGGATTTGATCTTTGACTTGTTTAATACCAGCAACCAGGATAGACTGTAAACCCAGGGCATCCCAGGGTCCTCAGTAAGTGCCAGAAGGAATAGCCTCAAGTGTGGCTAAGTGCCCCTGATTCTAGCATGGTCACCTACTGGTGAGACTTTAGCATTTTCAACTGCCTTTTCCCTCCTTGGGGAAGGCTTCATTGAAATGGAACTTCATTAAAGATTTGAGCTAAAAATGCAAATCAGGGAACTGTCCCATGTTGCAGGCTCTGATCATGCAGCATGCACACCCATATGAATGCACACCCAGGAACCCACACTTGGAATGGTGGCAAGACGCGGTAGGGTCGGTGGCAAGAGGCGGTGGGGATGGTGCCAGATATTGTAAGGGGTAGATGTGAACCAGGGCTTTAGGATGGCAGGGGGAAGGAAGGGGAAAGTGTTGGAGTTTAATAGATACTGGGAACTTCCATTTCCAGGCTGTTGGGGAAGGGCAATCTCTCTTGGGACACAGGAGGAGTTGCTTGGTGACAGCTTTCAGCTGGTGGGAAGTTGGTGACCAGAATCTTACTAAGTACTTTATAATATATAAACTCAAGTAGTTTGAGACAAGGTATGATCTAATAAGAACTGGGGACAAGTATATGTATGCGTTTATTAAAGTAGGTAATGAGGAATGATGAGGAATAAGGAGTGTGTATTTGTATGTGTCTGAAGTTTGTGTGTGTGTGTGTGTAAATTTTAGAACTAAAAAGGGCCTGAAAATTGACTTAATCTATCCCCTCATTTAATAGATCAAGAAGCTCAGGTGCTAAAAGGATTACAAGTCAAGAGAGAGCTGGAACTAGAAACCTGGATCATCTGAATGGTATCATTTCTGTTTCATTGCAGCATTGGGAGCTGCATGTGTGTACATGCAAGATGTGAGACCTGGTGGCTAGAGTTGCCCAGTGGTAACTGATTCTCCTTTAATCTCTTTTTCTTCTCTTACGCCAAAACTAATATTTCTAATACAATATTAAATAGTAATGGTGACAGTGGGCAACCTTGTTTCACTCCTGATCTTATTGGGAATGGTTCTAGTTTGTTCCCATTACATATGATGCTTGTTGATGGTTTTAAATAGATGCTACTGATCATTTTAAGGAAAAATCCATTTATTCTTATGCTGTCTACTGTTTTTAATAAGGATGGGTGTTGGATTTTATTAAATGCTATGGTAACTGATTCTCTAGGATTCTGAGAAAGTCCCATTTGATGCTGAGCGTCACCATTGCTAAAGCTATGATCCCTCTGCTCTGCTGGGAGCCTGCTAATTTTGAGATTTGGCTTTCCTGGCCAAGAGAATCTACCAGTCTCCAAGATCCCTTTTGGGTATTTCTAAGGACAAGCAAATAGATTATGAAACAAAAGACTGTTACCATAGTCCTAAGATCAGTGTTTGCATGTTACAGAAATTCAATAAATATTTGTTGAATGGGGACTAAATTGAACTTATTCTACTCTTCAGCTAGAAAGGCAAGGTGCTAATGAGCAAAGAGTAGGGACTCATCAGCTCATACCTGAATGTTCTAATGGTTGTCTAACTAGTCTCCCCCTCACCCCCTTTTCTAGTCTTCTTTTACCAATTCCTCCAATATTTTGGACAGAGAGACTAGGCTAATTTTAAGACACAATGTTGATCACATCACCCTTATGTTCAGAAATGTTTATTGCCTACAGGACCTGGTCCAAACTCCTGGTCCTTTCAAGGCATTCTCTAATTGTGTCCCATTTTTTATTCAATGTTATCTCCCCTTATTTCCAATACCAATTTCATGCTCCTTGTCATACCTCAACTCCTCCTGCCTGGAATATCTTCATCCCTGCTCTAAACCAATATGAATTCAAACCATTTTTTTTTTTTTGTGATCCAACTTCAGGGCCTTTCCCAACTGCTGTAGCTCATATCCCATGCCTCTATTTTTCATGGCATTTATCATTTCTACCACTTATTTTGGCATTTAATTATTGCTTTCTAGTATCTGTAACTGACTTCATTGTACATTTATGGGTCTTGTCTTTTCAACAAGACAATAAGCTTCCTTCAAGAGAAGGAAGGGGCTCTGTTCTTTACTTCTTTTGTACCTTCAAAGCTCTTAATACCATGCCCTTGTCCATGCCAAATGCTTAGCAAATATCTGTTTGATTGAACTGATAGAATGCAGTTGGATTAGGACAACAGGGACACTATGATGGGAAAGAATGTCCCTGACTAGGTCTGGATCAACATTATCAACATGAGTCTGGAATAACTACAGGGATCCTCAGATACATGTTTTATACTAGGACCTTGAATCTGCCCTAGACTGACCACTCTAGTTCTCAAGATGGCTGTAGATTTTCCCTAGGATTTCAGGAATCCTTAAATGGAGAACATCTTTCTTTTGTCTTATTTTAGGATAATATCTTTTGGCCTAGGTCAAAACTGGTCCAGCCTCTAAAGCCTGGAGTTGAAGTAACATTTTTTTATTTAGTATCCTTCATACTGGGCTTCTATTTTTGTGTGATTGGAGATGGGAACTAGGTAACTCTTGTGAAAGACCATTCTCTGAAGTGTTAGAACTTAATCTGGGTGCAGGACAACTTGTAGAGAGACAGACACAGAGAGAGAGATAAAGAGAGAGAAACACACACACAGACAGACACATACAGAGAGATCTCAGTGTGTGTGTGTGTGTGTGTGTGTGTATAGTCTTTGTATACATGTGTATATATGTGTGTGTGTGAGAGACAGAGAGAGAGGCAGAAAGAGAGAGGGGGGGGAGAGGAAAAGGGAAAGGGAGAAGGAGAGGGAGAGGGAGAGGGAGAGACAGAGACAGACAGACTTGGGGGAAAATTGTAACAAGAAGGAGAAGAATAACGATTCAGGGTAGTGTAGAACTTTCTTTCCCATTAGTTCCCCAATCAGACCACCTCTTCTATGTTTATTTGGAGTAGCTATGGATGAACCATGCAGCCAGGTGGGTTAAGAATAATGGAATGAGTGTGGTGGTTAGTTTCATCAGTGGACATCTGGTGCAAGGTGAATGAGTTGCCCTGGAAATGGGAAAGTCACGGCAAAGGGAAAGGTGGAAGTGGGGGAACTGGTGGATTCTTACCTCATAGACCTGGAAAAAAATAGGGGTTTGAGGTCAGCATTTGAGAGGGAAAAAAAAGCAACACTTAATCACTCATTTCATCCAGCTGGGGCTTTCTTTGAGCTGAAAAGCATTGGGTTTGCTGGGGGTGGAGAGTTCTAAACCCTAGACCTCTTGTCTGAGGAGTTGAAAGAGCTGTGATATTTTGGGGGATGGGAACAGGAGAGACTCTCTTTGCCACAAAGTATTAAGAGGAGCCAAGATTGTTCCAGAAGCTACCTGGGGAGTTTGAGAAAGACCTTCCAGAAGTTAATCAGAATTGTTTAAAAAAAATGTAGAGTCATTCTTTAGGCTAAAAATTCTAGAAAATCTTCCTCAGAGGTGATCTGGGCTGGGGGAGGGAACCACTCATAAAAATTTCCTTCTTTAAAGCATTTTAGAAATGTCTCCAGAAGCAAGCAACAGAGGTTTACAGAAAATGAGCAATTGTTCCCTTCCTCCATAGACTCCTCTCTCCACCATACTCCTGATGCGAATGGAAGTTGATCTAAGGTCTCCTTCAGGATATCTCCTCAGCCCTTCTCAAGTTGGAAGGGACACCTGAGCCTAGTCAGGTTGGGAGGGTCCCAGAGAGACAGTGAGTGGTGGATGGTCAGAGCACAAATAATTTAGGGAAAGGTTGCTTAGTAGACCTTGCTTTTCACTGACAACACATCTGGCCAAAAAAGGGTGGATGGGACAAGTACTAATGCTCGAAACAGCACTATCTCAGAGGAGTTTGAACATGTCCTACATAGTGCCCTTCCTCCCCACCCTGACCTACCCAACTCTTTTTTTTCTTCTTTTTCGCATCAGCATCCTTGCTGCTACCTATGCTGGAGTGGCTGGTGATGCTGTTGAGACTGGAAATACTGTCTGAAGAATTCTGTCTCTTGATCCGAAGTTCTACGAGACCAGGAAGGATGTGAAGAAGACACGGAAGACTTAGAGATGACCTGAAATTAAATCCCTCTCCAGAAGGACCCAACCAGTCCTATGTCCATATCTCAGAGAAAAAAAAGACAATGATTAGCCACCCTTTGACTCTCCAATGATCAGAGATGGATCAGAGATGGACTTTCTATTAGATTTTTTAGGCCAGGGGAAAATAAATAAAATCATGAGTTTTGAAGTCTCTGATACTCTTGGTTGTCATCATATATCATACAGGATGTGGTAAAAATTTCAAAAGAGAATTCACTTGAAGTTACCCTTAATTAAAAGACAAAAATAATGTTCATCAGAGAAATTTCCAAGGAACATTGCCCAAGGCATTATACTCTTTGAGGAGAGTAATAGAGGAAAAGGTGCCCAAAAAATTAAAAAATGAAAAAAAAAAATCCTGGATCTTTGGGAAAGCATCCAGTCTAGGGCAGACTCTCATTCAAAATTAATTGATGATACTAACAACAGCCCCATATAACAGACATGAAATGAGGGTCTTTCCCATTAAATTATATATTCTTTGAGGCTGGGGACTATCTTTTGCCTCTTTAGCTTTCCAGCACTACATGCCTGGCACATAGCAGGTGCTTAACAAAATGTTTATATATATATATATATATATATATTACAAAATGTTTATTGATTGATTAAATGGATCTTCTTGTGATGTTGGCAGATCATTTAGTTTCTCTGGGCTTTAGTTTGCTTATTGGTAAAAATGGTGGCATTAAGACTAGCCCATTACACATTGTTGTGAGGTTTAAATAACATACTATATGTGAAATCCTTTTGTATTAAAAGTTAGAAAAAACTATAAGGCAAGGTATTTTCATTTTTTTAGCTCTCTGACAGATATTACATTTCTTGAACCACAGGGGGAAGAGACCCCTAACTTGAATTTAAGTTAGCAAGGACATGCTAACCCTACAAATTCTATCTATTCTCTTCCTCAAGATGGTTCGCCCTCTTACATTTCTACTACTGAACAGTAAATACTAGATTATAAATCACTAAGATAGCAGGTTAACACTAGTAGTCTCAATTCACCTTTCATTTACTGGCTACCCCATCAGATTGGAGAATGACAAGGAAGAAGGTGGGGCAGCCTCTCTTGGTTTGTATGGGACCTGGAACCTGGTTTGGAGGATGGGGGTATTTCCGCCCTCTCTTTTGATCCCCTCTATTTGCCAGTTCCTTACCCTTGGGTGTGACATCTGTGCCATTAAGAGCCCCTTGGATGACAGCTTGAGCTTCAGAGTTCTTTTTCTTCAGGAAATCTATGGTCTCTCTCAAATCCAGCAGCTCTGTGTCCTAGGGAAAAATCAACCTGTCATTATTATTTAGAGGTCTGGAAAGTCCTGTCTGTTGACATGAGATGTGGGCAGCCGTGACATATGCCTGAGGAGGCTCGGCTGAGAATCCTTCCAAGTTCCCAGAGGGATAGTAGCACCCCCCCTCCCAATTGAAAATTCTAGCACTCTAGGAAGATGGGAAAAGAGCCAGCCCTCACAGACTGGTTTTACACCCTCCTTGCCCCATTCCACCACCCACCAGGGGCCTTTCAAACTATCTCCTTTTTCTCAGCTTTCTCACCTTCTCCTCCGCTGTCTCAGCTAGGTGCCGCAGACGGGATGTCATGTTCACCAGGCTTTGTTCGAAGGCAGCCACCAGGTTAGCCTAAAACAAATGCAAAAACATGCTTCAAAATGGCCTAATATTTGGGGGCTGGAGGTGGGAATGACATAAAGCCATCTCTGGGACTCTTCAATGTCAACAAATGTCTTTAATATTCATCCCTGTCAAATACAGTCTATTTATACTATTTCCTCCAAACCTAAAACCTTCAGTGGCTCCCTATTGCCTATTGAAACAAACAACATCATATTCCTTAGCCTGACATTCAAATCCTTTACAATATGATTCCTTTCCAGGCTTCTTTCCTAAAAATCTACCTCTGTGAATTCTATATTCCTGCCTAACTAAACTACTTGGTATTCCTTATTCTCATTTTTTCTTTCCTGCTTCTACCCATTTGTACAGATTGTCTCTCATACCTGGATGTAGTTTCTTTTCTCTGACCCATCTCTGCCCTCCTTCCTTCAGATAGAGACTTCTATGTTATTACTGTGACTTCTGCCCATCTCCCATTAGTGATTTCTCTCTTCATTAACCTACAGGATATTTTATTTGGTTTCTCCCGTGCACACAAGCATTTTATAATGTATAGTTATTTATATGCACGTCTCATTCCTCCTATTAGGTTACAAGGATCTTAAGGGCAAAAACTTTTTTATTTGTGCCCCTGATGCCTGGTACAATACCTTGCACAAAGTAAGTGCTTAATCAGTGTTGATTTGTCTTTAAACAGTGGGGCAAATCAGCAGTCTTCCAATCTTAAAATTTTAATTAATCAGTCAAAAAGCATTTATTAAATGCTTATTATCAGCATGATGCTAAATACTGGGAATGCAAAAAGGGATGAAAACATGGTTCCTGCCCCCAAGGAGCTTGCTTTCTAATGAGGAGACAACATATAAATAAGTACATACAAGATATATTCAGAATATGTTCAAAATATATTCTGTATATTCAAATACAGATTCAAAAATTCAAAATAACCGGAGGGGAAGCCACTAGCCAATTGGAGAAGGATGGGGACTGGGCAAAGTTTCCTGTAGAAGGTGGCATTTAAACCAAGTATTGAAGAAAACCAGATGTCATCCAATATCCCTTTCCTTGAATGACATTGAAGGATGGACTTGGGGCATGGAAGTGAAGCAGATCTTATTGGCACTTTGAGAAGCCTGCCTGATGTTATCTGCTAAAAAGGGGACTTGTTCTCTGTTATCTCTCTTGAATTCTGAAGCCAGTTTTTGGGGTGGCAGGCATGGGGAGAGAGAAATAATCATAAATGTTATACAATGTGAGGTCAGTCATGGACCAGGAACTGTGTTAAGTGCTGGGGATACAAAAAAAAGATGCAAAAGAAGTTCCTTTCCTCAAGGAGGTCACAATCTAATGAAGAAATGTGCCGTTCTGCTACTTTGCTCATATCTCCTCCAGCATTGTCTGGGCTTGCCTGTGAGGGTAGATCCTTTAAAACATGGTTTGGGACAGGGATTCTTAATCTTTTTTTGTTTACATGGACCCCTTTGTCAGTCTAGTGAAGCTTATGGAATCCTTCTTGGAATATTTTTAAATGCATGAAATTAAATATGGATGGTTGCAAAGGAATTCAGAGGTTAGTAAAAATGATGTAGTTTTTTTCCTTTCCAAATTTATGGACCTCTTAAAATTTATCTATGGACCCGATTTAGAATACTAGCTTTCTAGGAGTATATTCCATCGCTGCTCTCCTAAGGAGGATCCTGCTCATACTTATTTGGAGCATCCCCCAATTTTTGAGTTTTTAACTATAATCTCCACTTTGGGAAATAAGGGTCAAGGCCTTTTGTGCAGGGTTTGGCAGAGAGATTGCCATCAGGAATCTAAGGACCACTACATAGTTTGACCACTAGGTGTCAGGTGTGCTCTTTGAGGAAAGGTTGTTGAGAAGGGCTTGGGGAAGGAGTTGGATTTGTCCTGAGTAGGGTTGATCCCTACATGGTCTGGCCACAAGCCTATGCCCTGGATGGAAGGCTGGAAGGAGGATGCATGGAGGCAGATGGGGAACATGACCCTGAGGGGCAGGAAAAGGGAGAAATTAGGGCAGGGGAAGGAGCTAAAAGTGTAGGATGGCAGACCAAGCTGGGGACTTTCATCAAGTAACAATAAAGTGGGAACTAGAGGGGGTCCCTCCAGAGGGAAATCCTCTAGACATTATGTCAGGTGACTTACAGTCACTGCCCCAAGCCCCCAATCTAGCATTTATCCATTTTTCTGCTCCCTAACACCCACCCCTCTCATTTGTACCTAAATCCAGACTCCTGGAGTCTGGAGAATCTGAGTTCAAATTAGACCTCAGAGACTTGACCCTAGTCAAATAACTTAAATTTGCAAAAATAAATAAATAAATAAATAAATAAATGAAATGGGAAAATAAATTAGTTTAACAGACAAGATAAGCAAGAAACAGGGTAGCCCTGTGTTTGAGTGGGAGATGAGAGGAGACTAAAAAGAGAGAAATGGGGAAGTCTTTCTGTCTCCAATCAGATTCCTTTCCCACTCTTACTCTAAATTTGCTATCAGGTCTAGGATTCCCAGGTGGAGAGTTATCTTCTGTGGACCTGAATTGTCTGTTTTTTCCTATTATCTGGCAAACTGCCATCATCTTGACCTCATCACCTGCTGTTTCTTTTTTTCTTCATTTAATGTGTTCTCTGACTCTCTTTTGTAAACAGACCACCTGTCTGCTTCCTCAGAGGATTTCCTACATACTACCTTCCGTTCAGCTTCTTTCATTACTCCAGCCTCTTTTTGTGTAAAGAACCTCTCTCCACCTCAGCTGGGCTTCTCTTCCAACTGCTTTCCTGTTTTGGGGGTTTTTTTTGTTGTTTTTGTTGTTTTGTTTTGTTTTACAGCATCTTCCTCCTCCCACAACCAAAGTTGCAAAAAGATCAGAGTGGAGTAGCCATGATGAGTGAACTGCCCTGGTATTTGAGAGGGATGTAGTGGTTTAGATTCCCTCTGTTTCTAGGAAACTAGAAGTTGTGTAGAAAATGATCAAGTCAGGGGGAGAGGCAGGGGTCATAGAGGAAGCAATACAGGTAAACCTGGCAAAGTCCTGAGGTCCTTTCTGAAGCTAGGGAAACCGACGTGTCTCCACAAGACCTTCCTCTTAGATGGAGAACATGTCACTTCGGAGTGTGAGGGTTTGTTCTTTTAGTCAAAGGGAACTTCCTGTTCTAAGAAAAATATTCTCCAAATCCCTTTTCTTGGCCCTGTCCCAGACCTGACAACACGATGGTTTGCAGATTGCAATGTAAATTAATCAGAAATAATAATGTTCATTGCCTTCCTGGCGCCTCTCTTTCTCATCTCTTTTTCTGTCTGTGTGTGTGTCTCTCTCTCCTTCCTGCCCTCCTCTGTCTCTGTTTCACTGTCTCCCTCTGTTTCTCTTCCCCTTCCCAAGTCTCTGTCTCTCTCCTCTTAGAAAATAATTCCTCAGAGTTTGTGGGACATGATGACCCAAGCCCAAGCCCGGTGGGTAAGACTTGGCAGGGAATGGGGATGAAAAGATGGATCTTGGCCAGTTATGTCCCAATTCTGATGACTCCTAAAAGCTGGAAAAGTGTGCTTGAGATGAACTTTCAACATAACTGGTGTCATTCTCAGAAAATACCTCCTAAATTGGGACTTGGGGGAAAGGGTATGAGTAGTATGGCTGGTCCATACTGTTTGATTATACTGATGACATGGACAAGCTTAGTTTTGAGTGTGGGAGCTGTTGTACTTGGTTTGAGGATGGCTCCCCAGGTCCAGCAGCTGGGTCCCCCAGAGGGGACAGAGAGAGAGCGAAACCGGAGCCACGGCGGAAATTGCAGACACGGTTACTTTTGTGTGAACATTTGGATGGTTCTTGCAGATCGGCTCAGCTCAGCTGTTGTTTACAATTTTTGGGGAAAATAGTTGTCCCACCCTCCCCATTCACAGTAGGGCTGTTATGTTCTTTGTTTACTCTTTTGGAGGAGGGGCAGGGAGAAGTACTCCCACAGCCTTGCTGGAGGAGATCGCTTCTTCCCATTATAGAGAAAAGGAAACCAAGGCTTGAAGAAAGGAAACCATATCTGTGAGGGCAGAAATCAGCAGTTCTGGCTTCCCAGACTAAAGCTAAGATCATTCTCGGTTAGTTGTTTGTGAAAATTAGCAGGAAATGGCAATTCTAAGTAAAGGAGCTGGGTATCTGTGTGGTGATGTGATCCACAAAGAAAATACACTGATGACCCAGATCTGGGTTGCCTACTTGTGCCAGGGTAGAAACACCATATAGCCCAAGGCAGCAGGAGTGAGCCAGTTCAAGGACTTGATAACCTCTTCTCCAGGGCCATGATAACTCAAGGTAAATGGCGTGATTACTTCAATTTTGGCACAGCCTCTGTGCAAAATCTCATTTTTTTTTTCCTTTTGGGATTTCAAAGCTGTATGCAAACATGATTTTATTTAAGCTCATAAACACACACTGAGTGAGGCAAGGTGTGGGGCAAGGGAGACACAAGAGTGGTTCTTTCCATTTTATAGTTGGCAAGAATGAGGCTTAATGAGGTGAAGGGATTGACCCTGGTAGTTAGATAAAAATTTTGAGGATGTCCCAGGTCACTGACAGATTATACCATCTCCTTTTCTTCCCAGATGAGGACAACATGTGCTAAACATTGTTTGCCTGTTTTGTTCCCCCTCAAATAAAACGCTTACATTGGCAGACAGCTGAGATGTCAATGTGGCTACTTTCTCCTGTGATGATTCCAGCTCCCTTCGAAGTTTCCGGATTTGCTATAAGAAAGTAGGAAACAAAAACCATGGGTGGGGGGAAAAGCAAGAGGTCTGGTAGGGAACAGGGGTGTTGTGGGTGTTAAGAAGCAGAGAAAGTGGCTTTGGACCCTACCTCAGATTGCATCCTCTCCTCAGCCTGAAGAAGGGTGCACAGAAGTGGAGAGAGGGAGAGAAAGAAAGGAAGCAGTTACAATGGAGGCGGCAGGGTCACCAGTGGCAGGGTAGACTTAAAGCGTGATAGAAGTGGGGAGAAACTGAAACTCCATTTGATGCCCCTGACTTTCCCAAAGAATTCTGCTTCAATTCCCCTCCCCCCCCCAACTAGACTGAAATCAGGGCTGATTTCCCCAGAGACCATGCTGAATTTACTTCATTATTCTACAGAAGGGCTGAGAAAAGGGCACCAGCTCATTTGGAGAAAAGGGGTAAAGTGGGAAGAAGGCTAGACTCAGAATTTATATTCTAACTCCATTCGTGTTGCTTACTACACCCATAGATGCTTAAACCTTTCAGATCTCAGTTATTATAAATTGAGGAGGTGGAATTCAATCACTTGCCAAGGTTGCTTTGTGTAACTAAGACTTTGTGCGATGTCTGGCACAAAGTTAACATTTAATAAATGCCCTTTTATGGATGATTTATGATCTGGGATTCTTCTGACTTTTAATTCCTAAGCAGAGACCTCTTGTCCCTCTCTATCTCTCTACCTGGTCAGTAGAAAACACCTACCTTGTTGACCTCTAGGGAGGAGGGAAGAATCTTGGAAGACCTGATTTTTTTGTGTTCGCTGCATAGCTAGTATTCCATAAATGTTGAGTATTAGAATCTAGGAGTTTTGGAATTCCCCTATACCTCATTCTTTTTTTTTCCTTATCATAATACAGTTATACCCCCTAAAGCAAACAGGGATTCTCCCTCTTTTACAGAAGGGGAAACTGAGACACCAAGGGTACCCAGGGTGGCAGAGACAAGAAAAGGATCTGGGAATTCTGTTCTATGACTGATTTTCTTCCCCATCTAGAAACCCATCTGGAAAGATACCTGAAGAGAAAGCAATTCTTCCCTCCTCCTGGGTCCCCCTAAAAGAAGGGCTTTTGGGAAGAGACAGAGTAGAGAAATGCAGGGTTGGGGGATGTGGAAGGACAACTCAACGCTCTTACTGAGGAGTAGGTGGAGGAGGCACTGGAAGCCAACGACAGCACAGAGCCATGAACTGAAAGAAAGAAACAGAATACAAAGAATTAATGGGAGCTTCTGGGGAGGGAGGGAAGGAGCTTGAATTCTGGATGACAACAGGAGTCAAAGGAAAGGGAACAGGGTGGGGGGGATGGCTGGAATCACAACTGTTCAAAAGCTGGTCCCTGATCTCTGATGAGAAGACAAGGTCCTGTGAAGAGACAACCTCTCCTTCCAAAATCCACTTTGTGAGGGTGTAGCCCCTTATTCAGCCTTGTCCAAGGGGCACTTTGGCGGTAAGGGAGAGAGGGAGAGGAGAATTTCCTGGGAAGGTGTGAGTCTTCCCTCTCTGAAAGGCTGTGGAATTGCAGAAGAGGACAAGTTTCTTATCAGAGCTGGTAAAGACAATCCTGGAGCTGGTCTGTCCCCTCTCCCCCACTTCTGGGGGCTGCCATAGAATCCTGGGGATTAGCCAGATGAAAGAATCTTGTGGAGAACATTCACTCTGATCAATTCCAGGAAAAGAAAAAGCTCCTATAGTCAGATCCAAAGGAAATCTCTAAGGAATGTCTCTTCAAATGGGAGTCCTGGAAATGAATAATAATGGGAGAGCCAGATCCCCAGGAATTCTTTTGACCTTTCAGGCTCTGACCCTCCCAAATAAGATCACACACCCCTCTCTAAATCTAAAGCCTGAAAGAATTAGTGTGAGAGGGACAAATCGGTACCTCCTTTTAGCTGAAGTAAACTCTTGCCCTGCTACTTTATAATTGGTGTGTGCTCTGGGAGATCGTTGGAAAAGGTTTCTGTTGGTCCCACTTAACTCTTCCATGCTTAATTTCCCTCCCCCTTCCCCAATGGCTGATGCTCAGTCCCAATGTCCCAGTGGTTATAGAAATGACATCCTGAGGTCTCTGGGGCCACGAGGGGAGAGAACTAAATGGGGATTGTGTATTTGGTGGTGGTGGTGGTGGAGGAGGAGGAGGTAGTGGGAGTGGAGGTGGTGGTGGAAGTGGTGGGTTAGAGGAATCCCCGGCTGGGCTGGAATGAGCGTGAACCGCGATGCATGAAGTCTCACCGTCGTCCGTGGGGTCTCGGAAGGATCCTGACCGAATCATCCCCTTGGGTCTCTCGGCCAGGGACAGGGTGCTTCCCATTTGGGAGGTGCTGTATAGCTCGAAGGCCGCCTCGTGGGTGGGGATGCTGTTGGAGCGGGTGATTCTTGGCGTGGTGGCTGCAGTGGGACTCACTGGAAGGATAGAGGGAAGGGTGGGGGAGGGCAGGGAGAAGAGGCAGGGTCATGAGCACTCCAGTCCCTTGGGGAAAGGAGCAGCAGGTGTGTGGGAGACATCTGGCAAGAAGGCAGGAGGGATTGGGGCAAGGGAAGGGAGGTGGCAGAGGGGACAGTGGGAATGTGCGTGCAACTGGCAGTTTGGGATGGTGAGGCTGGGTCTCAGTGGAATAAGACTTTGCAATCTGGAGAGAAGGAGTAAATATGATTGCTGATTCTGAAAACCCCACCCTGGACCCTTTCACTCTTTTAAAGAAAGCCAGAGAATCTGGCAGCTATTATGGGAGTATCTCCTTGCAACATGGGAGTAGTGTCCTTGGAAAAATACCTGACAGCTCTGGGGAACCTAAAACCCCACTACCAAAAGCACAAAGACCAAGAAAGGAATTTGGATTATGGGAAGGCTAGAGAAGGTAGGTGGAGATGTGGGATGCAAGAGTTTAGTATTATCAAAGGGAGTTTTGGGGACACTGGGGACATTGTGAAGTTGTGTTCCTCTACTACTAAGGTCAGTATTAGGAGTACCCCTTCCTACCCAGAGTGCCCCTGGCTTGGAGGCAGATAATCAGATTGGGTCAGAGATGAATGCTAGATATATTGGTCAAAGTGTACTTCATATCTGGGGCACAATCAGGCTCCATCTCGTATCATGATGATCAGGAAAATCCATTCCTCTATTTTCACCTCATCACTTTCTCTCACCCACTTAGTTGCCAAGTCTTATCAATTCCATCTCTCACATCTTCCCCCTTCTCCCCACCATAATTCAGACCCTAATCATTTCTCCCCCAGACGATTGCAATAGCTTCCTCCGTGTATTCCTCACTTTAAGTCTCTCTTCTTCAACCTGTCCTCCACATGGCTGTCAGAAGTGATTTTCCTAAGCGCAAGTCTAAGTTCTCATTAGATTCCAATTACCTCTAGGTCAGATACAAACTTCTTTATTGGGTATTTAAAACTCTTTACAACCTGGCTCTGATCTATCTTCTCAGCCTTATTATACCAATCCCTTTCACACACATTACAATTTAACCACTTTTCTGCTGTTCCTTCTATGTGAATCTTTTTCTGTGCCTTTCTAAAAGTTGCCCTCCTGTCCCTTCCCCACCCCTGCCTGGAATGCTCTCACGAGTTACTGCTGCCTTTCAGAATCCCTAGTTTTCTTCACAAACTCAGCTCAAGCAACATCCTGTCCATGAGGCCCTTCTGGAAGCCTGTGGTTAGCACCTTGCCCCTCCCTGTCTATTATCTTGTATTTATTATCTATGTATGTACCCCTTGTCTCCCCAGATTGAATGTAACCTCCTAGGAAGAGCAACTATTTCATTTTTGTCTTTGCATTTGATACAGTGCCTGGTATAAAACAGGTGCTTGCCAACTGATTGATGTCTAATTGAAAAATATCTTCAGATGAAGGTTCCTTGCAACTCTTTTCCCTGGTGCTGTTTAACCTCAGTACCTAAGCATGATCTATAAATCTATTTCTTCTTGCTATGTCTTCTGTGGTGATAAGGAACAGCTGATCCCTATCTTTTGCATAATAACTCTTATTGATCTGAAGGTTGATACTTAACCACCTTTCCTTCTCAGCAGTCCAGTCTTTTCTGTGCTGTTCAGATCTCCAATTCTGCAGTTTGACAGGTTGCAGATTCTTAGTGTCATGGGGAAGTGTCATGTTTACCGAGCCTCGGACCCTTCTCTTAGACCTTTATCCTCCTTGCCAATGTACTGGGTAATGGTTTTCAGACAGACACTACATACAAACTTGACACCCTGGCCCTATTCCCTGTCCTACTGGCAGTACCGCTGAGCCCAGCTTGTGATGATGGCCAGATGTTGTTGTTCCTTCCCTTTTTACTTTTGAGCAACTAAGTCATATCCTGGCTTCCTCTCCTCAGGGCACCAAAGCAAGAAAAGGCTGGGTGGGACCCAGGGCAGACTGGATTCTGGGTAGCACTCTGCCTGAGGGCAGGGTGGCCTTTATCCAGACCTGGCAGCTGGTGAGACTGAGGAACTGGGTGGAGTATTTTCTTGGTGCTTTGGGAAGATCCTCTCGTTTAAACTCAAAGCTTTTCCTCAGTCTTGTACTCCTTCTCATTCCCTGCCCAAGTACTTCTCTGTCTCTGTCTCTCTCTTTTTCTGTCCCCTTTTCCCTCCCTCTCTCTCTGTCTGTCTCTCCTTTTCTCTGTCTCTCTCCCTTTTTCCCTCCCTCCCTCCCCTCTCTCTCTGTCTCTCTATCTCTGTCTCTCCTTTTCCTTCCCTCCCTCTCTGTCTTTGTCTTTCCTTTTCTGTCTCTCTCCCTTCCCCCCTTCCTCCGTTTCTGTCTCTTTCTGTCTGTCTCTGTCTCTTTCTTTCCCTTTTCCTCTCCTTCCCTCTTTGTCTATCTGTCTGTCTCTCTCCCTTTCCCCCTCTGTCCTTTCCCCTCTCTCTGTTTCTGTTTTTCTCTTTCTTTGACTCTGTCTCTCTCCCTTTTTCCCTCCCCCCTCCCTGTCTTTCCCTCTTCCCTCCTTCCCCCTCTCTTTCTGTATCCCCGGCAGGAACACAGGAGAATATCCCCAGCATGGTGTAGGCTCCATCACTCTCCTTCACTGCATTTGTTTTTGTCACTCAGTGCCCCTCGCATGAGGATGGTCCCAGGTAAGACTCAGAAAACCAAGTGTCAATCAGGCAGCTTTCTAAATTAGGATTCCAAAATAATTTGCCAATATCCATTGGTTTGTGTTTGGGATGGAGAAACAGATGTAACACAAGACACCCGCTACCATCACACCTAATGTCTCACTCAATGAATTGAATCAGAGATGGAAAACCAAGAAGCTCTCCTGACCTAGAGGATGACCCCTGCTTCTTCTCATGCACCAGCAAGCTGACCAAAAAAGAAAGAAAGCAAAGCAAAGCACTGACCTATGTTGGTGAGCTGGCTTTTTCCACTCAAAGACATGGAGAGGGCAGGTGGTGAAGGCAGATCTGACTGGTTGTCTGACTCTGGAAGCCCCCCAATGGTGTGTGAGTGCCTCCGCTCCTTGGTCTCCTCCTGGGACTGCAACTGATACCTGTAGGAAGCAGCCAGAGTATAAATGGTATAGATGAAACTCAGGGAAGGGAGACATAGTGAGCACAAGGGGATGAGTAGTGGTGATAGCCCCGGTCTGCCCCACGGATCATGGGATGGCCATCTAGTCTGCCCTCTTGTTTCACAGATGGGCTAGTTGGGGTCAGAGGCAAGATCTGAACCTTGACCTTGCTCACTTCACATCCAGTTTTGTGTCCACTATAGAAGGACAGAGATGCAAGCCCAGAATTCCCACCAGCCTGCAAGAGGGGCAATAAACAACAATCACCACCACTAGCATTTAAATGATACTTGAAGGTTTGCCAAGTGCTTTACAAACGTTAACTCATTTGATTCTCACACCAATCCTGGGAGGGAGGTGCTATTAGGGTCCCCATTTTACAGATGAGGAAACTGAGAGTAAATAACTTGCCCTCATTCACATAGGCCCAGGACTTGAACTCATTTTGTACTTCTAAGATATAAATCTTGTTGTGGCCACAAGGCTGCATGTGGAATTCACCATTCAATTAGTGATCATAGGAACAATATCACTCATTTTTAAGTAGGGTCAGAAAGTAGAATCAGAAACACTTCCCCAGAGGCCACATATCAGACTCTGCACCTAAATGATACAATGGTCAGAGCACTGTGCCTGGAGTCAGGGCATCAGGGAAGTCAAAGTTTTAGACACTTACTAGCTGTGTGACTTTGGACAAGTCACTTAACTGGTTTGCCTCAGTTTTCTCAAATGCAAAGTGGAGACAATAAAAGCATCTATTTCCCAGTATAGTTGTAAGGATCAAATGATGCATTTATAAAATGCTTAGCACAGTGCCTAGTACATAATAGACACTTAATATTTATATCCTCCCTCCCTCCTTTCTTCCACCCTTCCCTCCTTCCTTTCTTCCCCCTTCCTTTCTTTCCCCCTTCCTTCCTTCCTTTTTTCCTTCCCTCCTTCCTTCCTTCCTTTTTTCCTTCTATCCTTCCTTCCTTCCTTTCATCCTTTCTTCCTTCCCTCCTTCCTTCCTTCCTTTCATTCTTCTTTCCCTCCTTCTTTCCTTCCTTCTTTCCATCTTTCCTCCCTTCCTTCCCTCCTTCCTCTCTCCCTTCCTTCCTTTCTTCCTTCGCTCCTTTCCTCACAACAACCTACAAGGTACTTTAGTAGAAGTGTTATTATTTTCATTCTGTGAAAGCGGAAACTAAGGTTCATGTTTCTCATTTCTGGGTCTAGTATCCCCCAAAACCATGCCACGTGAGACTTGATAACTCTCTGGGCATAATCATTGGCTCACCAGAAGGTCTACTGTGTATTTGGCCAAGTAAGATAATCTTTTCAATAGTTCCTTGTTAACAGGGTCTGGGAAGAAGAAGATACAATTCTCCCAGAATAAAATTAGATGATGTAGGTGAGTTTATTATCTCAATTTAATTTAATCAACATTTATTAGTCATTCACTATGTGCAAATCACTGAATCTCCTGTAGAAACATGTTTTTTTTCTCTTACCAGAAAAGAATAACTCATAGAAGGCAGACTCATAAGTCATATAGGCTAGGCAATGGGTCACTAAACTAGCAAAAAAGGTGGGTGGATGTTAGTGAATGGAAGGAACAATTAGGAATGGAAGTAAAGAAGCTGTGGAAGGAAAAAAAAGAAAAGCTTGTTCAGGCTTACCTGAGCCCCTTCTTGGGAAGTGTGTTCCGATCTCGCTGATTACTGTAGAAATGAAAGAGAAGAATGTTATATAAGTTCAAATCAATTCCATTTAATGCTACAAACATTCATTTAGCACCTACTATGTGCACAACACTAGGCTAGATGCTAAGGAGATTCAAATATTAGGTGCTGCAGTCTAGGAGGGAGAAAACTTTGTATGGATAATATGAATAGAAAGGATACAAAGTGTCATATATGTTGATTCAGAAGATATCATTTGTGACTCTAGGACTGAGAGATTCACTGGAGGTAATTTAACAGAGTATCCAAATTTGATAGAACTACTTTATTTACATAAACAAAAAGAGAAAAGAAAAGGCCCCAGAGTGTATGATGGATGATTTCCTAGGAGTGTCTTTCTGCTTTTGGGAGGGCTAAACCCTCTACTAGGGTAAGGAAGCAAGGTTTAGGTTAGGAGAACATTTTTGAAAACTAGGGCAATAAAGGAAACAAGGGTTAGTAGTGGAGTAAGGGGCAGATAGGGGATGGGAGTAGTGAGAAAGCTCAATCAGCTCCATTAATTTGATAGGCAGGAGCAAGGGGCTAGAGCCAAGTAGACAGTTTCTATTGCTATTTTCTTACCTTTCTAACTGCCCGGCTCTTGGGCTCCCACTCCAGGTCAGCTCCCCTGCCTCTTCCTCTGTGGGTACAGCAGGGGGTACAGGCGTGGTGGGGGCGGGGGTACTGCTGGGGAAGGCACTGGGCAGGCTCATTGGCATCTGGAGCGACTCCATACTCCTGTGCAAGCCAGAGAGCTTGGGGTACATGCGGGGTTCCTTGGGGACATTGAAGCCGCTCATAAGCTCCAGGCCCTGAGAGAAACTGGCTGAGTTAATATTGAGGATGGGTGCCGGGCTGGGAGTAAAGCAAGTGGGGAGGGGACCACCCGTTGCAGAGCCTGTGGGATGTAGATCTGGGATCTTGGGGGCATGGACTTCACTGGAGGATGGTAGGTCTAAACTGTTGGAATTAACCTTGTCCAAGTTGGCCAAAGATGGAGGCTTAACAAAGCTCTTGGATGTGGCCCTGGAAGAAAATGAAATTAAGAAAACATCATTTAGTGAGGGTCCCTTGCCTGTGGGTAGACTTTGTCCTGAGGACTGTTTCAAAATGCTGGACTGAGGAGACATGGGCCCTGACAGTCAAAGGAAAAAGGTAGCACATACCAGAGAAATAAATAAATAAATCCTTTAATAAGAAAACCTTGCACATTAATATAGCATATCATGGCTAAGAAAATGCTGGATTTAGCATCAGGAGAACTGGTTTTGATTCAGGTCCTTTAATCTCCCCATGCCTCTTTTCTCATTTGTAAATAGGGTTAATAATATTTGAACTAAATATTTAGTGCTTTTCAAAGGCTGAGGTCCAGAAGTATGGAATATTGAATTTGACATTTTTTGAGTTGTTGATTTTTTTTTAATGATTTCCCTCTTCCTCTTTTTCTTTCTTTTGTTTTTGTTTTGTTTTGTTTTTTCTTTTAAAACATAAAAAACCAAATCAATTTATTTGTTGTAAAAGGATGGTTCTTTGGGAGAGAATAAGGTAGAAATAAAAGGGAAAATCAAGATGACAAAAATAAGATTAATAAAAATCTAATTTAAAATAATTTAATTGTTAAAAATAATAATACTTGAACTAACTCTCATAAAATTGTAAGAAAAGTGCTTTGCAAAAACCTTGAAGTACTGCTATGCAAATATGAGTAATTGTCATTATAAGGCTACAGGGAAAGCAGGGAAGAGGAGGGGAAGGGAAGGGAGGAGAGTAGAGGGGAGGAGAGCAGAGGGATGGGGATCATAGGAAAGGGGGCAGGAAGGAGGGGAGCAGAGGGGAAGAGAACAGAGAGAGGGAGCAGGGGGAGGAGAGCAGAAGGAAAGGAACAAGGAGGAGGGAAGCAGAATGGAGGAGAGCAGGGGGAGGGGAGCAGAAGGAAGAAGGGGGGAAGAATCAGAGGGAGGGCAGCAGAGGGGAGGGAGCAAAGAGATGTTGGTACCTGAGGGGAGTTGGTGGCAGTTCTGCAGTCTTGGTGGCTGGTGGCTGGCTCCCTTGATTTTTAGGGGTGCTCTCTGGTGAGCCAATACTCTTCAAGGAAACATTGTCTGGGTCCAAGGCCACTGCCTTGGCTTTGGCCTTCTCCTTTTCCCTGTCTGTCTGATTTACTGGGGCTGAGGTAGTCCGACCCCCAGCAACCTTTGAAGGTTCCTTCAGCCTTGAAGTTGAGAGGCTGCCTTGTTTGGTAGTGAGGAGACTGGGATCAATGCTGCTGCTCACAGGACGGGGTCCACTCCTGCCTGTCACACTCATGGAGCTGGACTTGGCTGGCCGGGGCAGACTTCGATATTGGATGTTGGTACGAGCCCCAGGAGCCATGAATCCGGGCTCAGTGGTATTGGAGGCATCCAGGCTGGTCTTACGCCCATTCACTGGCTTGACAGGGATGCCTGATGACTTCTGGATCTTACTTAGGGTGGCTGAACCACCTGCCTGCATGACAGTGGCTGTGCCTGTGGCTGGGGGAGGCTTTTTGTAGCCAAAGGAACTTGAGGTGGAGGGTCGGGCAATGCCTGAGGGGGGCTTCTTGGCATCTGCAAGGCGGTCCCGGCCAGCATCTGAAGAGGAACGCTGTAGTCCAGTATTCTTCACTGAGAGTTTGCCTTTGTCTGTGGCCTTCCCTTCAGGCTTGCCTGTGAGAGAGAGGAGGTCAGGTAAAAGGAATGAGAGACTAATACATGTCTTTGAGTTCCTTTGTGCAGGTCTAAAGGACTCTGCTCAAATTGCTACAGATCCAGAATTTGTGGAAATTGGTACAGGCACCAGATATGCTAAGCAAGATTCAGCCTAAAAGAGGAAAATTCTAGGAGATTAAAATTAGAATTTTAATCTAGGAGATTAAAATTCTAAGGCTAAGAAGGGACCAAATCCATTAAAAGTTCTGGGAAGACAAATAATAATAATAATAATAATAATGAGAGTGTTAAGTAAGAAGAATAGACTTAAGGGATATATTGTTATAGACTAAAAAATGTCCATGGCACTGGCTGGGAATGTTTACCAATAACAAAACTGTCTAGAGGTGGCTGTTTGACTTATCCCTTTGAATTAAGCACTTCAGGAATAATCCGTTCCTTGTACCTCAACATTTCTGGGTCGGTATGGTAATTTGTCTATCTAAGGATCTAAGAAGAGTAAAAGGATTCCCAAAAGAATGTGTATGAAAGTAACCTATGGGGTTAGTATCAGGATCAGAGGTAAAGAAGATTCCAAGCTGAAATAGATGTATTTCATTCTTAACACCTTCCCCCCCGCTTACCTGCTACTTTGAGGGCGCTCTGGGCTGTGTGGGTGATGGGTGAAGTGACAGCCACTGGGGGGGTCTTGCCCTTCTTCAGAGACCCTGGGGTTCCGAGGCTGATGGGTTTCTTTAGCTCTCCACCCTTGGAAGTCTCATCACAGCTCTCTGGCCGTTCTCGCCTCCACTTGGAGGTCCCGGGCTCCATCTTGAGGCTGCCGCTGTCGTACTCCAGTTTTTTCGGGCCCTTTTCCTCTGACTCACTGAACCAGCTTAGCCCACTCTCCACCAGCGAGCGCTTTTCTGAATCTGTCCGTAACTGGGGTGGGGAAGGGAAGTAGAAAGAGTAAGACCTTGCCTGGATAACTTGCCAGATTTAGAGGTGAAGGAATGATTGTAATCAATTGACAAACATTTGTTAAGAATTTTGTATTTGCCAGTTACTATACTAAGAACTAAGAATATAAAGAAAAAGCAAAAAGAGCCTTTGCCCTAAAGTAACTAATGGGGAAGACAACATATGCATGTTATATACTTATGTATACAGGTGTGGAAATATCTATTTCCCCCCCAAAATAAAGAACTTAAAAATTTTAAGTTTTAAGAGTTTCAAACTACCAAAACTTTTGGAACACACATACACTCTCTTTCAATATGCATGTATGTATATATATATACATATATATATATATATCAATTATATCTATGTTGTTATCTCCATTAGACTTTTAGTTCATTTATGACAAAGACTATTTTTGCTTTTCCAAAAGTTCAATATCTCTTTATGTATCTATCTGTAATACCTATGTATATACCCATATATACATATACACGCATATATGTATGTATATGCATATTTGTATACACACATATTTATATACACATATATTTGTGTATATGTACATATATATACATATATTTCTATGCAGAATAGATGGAAGATAGACACAGAGGAGAAGTCACTAGCAGCTGAGGGATAGGAGGTGGGGCTGGGAAAAGGCTCTTGCAGAAGGTGTCATTTGATTTAAGTCCTGGAAGACCAGGATTTTAGGAAGTAGAGGTGAGAAGGGAGGGCATTCCAGGCATATGGGAAGGCCAGAAGGAAGGGATGGAATGTGGTACAGCCAGGAGGTCAATAAAACTTAACTGTAGAGTGAGAGAAGGGGAGTAAGAATACTGGCAAGGTAGAACAGGGCCAGTTTATGAAAGGCTTTGGCTCTGGAGATATCAGGGAGCCAACAGTAGAGGGAAGAAGTGTTACTGAGTAGAAGAATGACATGTTAAGAACTATGCTTTAGGAAAGTTGCTTTGGCAGTTGCATAAAGGATGAATTGGGGGCATAGACATGAGGTAGGGAGACCAATTAGGAGGTTATTGTGATGATCTAGGGGAGAAGTAATAAGTATCTGAACTAGGGTGGTGCGGTATAAGAATAGAGAAAGGGACATATGTGTGTGTGTGTGTGTGTGTGTGTGTGTGTGTGTGTGTGTGTATAACATACCATGGAGAAAGAAACAAAAAGATTTGGAACTAATTGGATATGTAGAATGAGGAGGAATAAAGAATTATTGATGATGTGAAGATTTCAAACCTGGGTAACTGGGAAGAAGATGGCTCCCTTGAAAGTAGAAGGGAGATACTCAGAAAAGGGGTAGATTTGGAAATCTGTTGGACATGTTTGAGATATTTGTGGAACACATGAATTAAATAAAGAGATATTCTGGTTCCCTCTTTCCTACCCTAGTTCTAACTGCTTGAGTACATCACCCCTAAAGTGGTGGAACACCAGAAAACTGGGGGGAATCTAAATCTAGCCAAAATGGATGGTTCAGGGGAAGGTTTAGTGGATTTGGTTTCTCTGACTTGCTGAAGAACATGGTTCAAGGCACAAGGAAATGGGTCAGTGTGTGTGTGTCCATGGAAGGCCTGGGCTGGGCATCTGCTTAGCTCCTCCTGGACTGTGGGTTAAAGTCATTTTTTAGACTCACTCACCACTACGGTCGAGTTCCTTCGAGAAGCAGTAGGGGTGGTGGGGAGGGAGTTGAGCGAGGAGCTGGCGTTGAATTCTTCAGAACTGAGGTTGTCGGAGGCATCACTGAGCCCACTGCTGATGCTGCTGCTCTCATCCCAGCTGTAGAACAAGAGAGAAAGGCCAAAAGGTTAAGACAGAATCTGGGTCTGGGGATGTTTTTCAGAACCCTGGGAAAATGGCTTGGGTCCTTAAAAGAAAGATTTATTGTAAAGCACCATCTGGAAGGAGAAGGCTACAGGGTGAGATCTCATACCCACCAATGACTGAGAATAAAGCTTTAATATGTTTATGATTCAGGTTTCTCCCCTGAGTGCAATCAAGATCTAGACCTGGCCCTGGGTTGCTACAATGGACCACCAACTGGTGCAATTTCTAGGGAAGAAATTCCAAAATGGCATTTTATGGGGGCTAGTGTTCCTCCAAGCTTATGCTGATTCTTCCTAGGTGTTGGGGAAAGTCTCAATCTAATGACTCAAATTAGTCACTTCAAATACTAAGGCTATTCTAGACAGTATAGTCATTTCCTGTTGTCTTCACTTTATCATCCTCAGATCCAACCTCTCCCTCTCCTCCCCAAAACAAAACAAAACTTTATACTCTGCCCTGGGGATTCTGAGATTGAAGAGGAGAGATTTTGCCATAGCTTGCCTAGAACCAGGCTTCCCTGTAACTTCCTGGATATTTCTACCTGTTTCCTACCCCTTCCAGTTGTTGTTGTTGTTGTTGTTGTTTTTAATATGTAGTCTTTCCCTATTAGAATATAAGCTCCTTGAGGGCAAGCGTTGTGCTTTCTGGCATTTATTTTAGCATATTGTTTAGTACATTTTAAGTGCTTATTAAATTATCTATATATTTGTCACAGGAAATTTTTATTAGTCTAAGGCCTGGCTCACATAATAGAAAATAAAAATTCAATAAACATTATGGCAAAACAAAGATGTTCAGAGCTTAAGTAAGTTAGCAGTCAATTATTCCCTCTTTCATGTGTTTTTTTTTTTCTTTTTTTTTGTCCCTGAGTTTTCAGCAATTGGCTCCAAGATTAACCTTTTTAATCCAAATTAACAGTTCTTTTAACAGCCCTTCCTCTAAGTCAACCCCTGCCTAACTTAGTATCTTCAACAGTAAAATGGGAATCATACCTCTCAGGTTATTGTCAGAATTAAATAAGATAATATTTCAAAAGCAAACACCTGGCACATAGTAGGTGCTTAATAAAGGTTTATTTTCTCTACTACCACCCCATTTAGATTTTTAATTGGCCTCTTACAAAAAATGAGTTGAAACTATCTTCATATGTAATTGGAAAAAATACTATTGAGTATAAAATTAAAAAAAAAACACCTCATTTTAATACAGTGCTATAAGATTTACCAACTTATTGCAATGAATTTGTAAAGTAGGTAGAGGAGATATTATTCCCATTTTAGAGGTAAGGAAACCGATGCTGATGCTGAGAACATACAACCAATAAAGTATGTTGCCTTTCCATATCTATAAAGCTAGTCCCCTTCTAATCATAGACAGAAGGATCATGTATTCAAATTGTTAACAATGGAAAAGATCGAAGTCTTAGAAATTAATCTCTTCTCTCCCCTGCAAATGGAGCTAACTTCTAACTTTTCTATTGCCCCAGAAAGGAGTGGGGTAGAGGGAGTGACAAAATAATATATCTGCAAAACACAAATATACACTATTTTTTAAAGATACATTTTAAGAGTTATTAGAAGCTATATTCAAGTATCATATAAATCATGAAATTTCTCTCTGTTCACAGTCATCCCATTTATCTTTTTTCCTCCCATTTATCTTAATTTTTCTTCTTCCTCTCCCCTCCTCCTTTCCTTAGCTGGAGACTTCCCTCCCCTTTGTCTTCCAGGCATGTCTTTGCTCCTAGTTATGCTTTCCAGCAGTAAAAAAATTGAAACTGGACTTTCCACTAGGCTCCCTTCTGACCTATTTCCCCTCATTGCTTCCTTACCTCCCCCTTTTGCCCTGTTTTCAGTCTTCAGTCATATTAAGCAGGCTCTGACGAGGTCACTTTATATCTCCAGACAGTCCCTATGTTCTGCTGTCATTCAAGGTTAAATGAATCAGACTCATGGTATGGCTGAGAAGTTAACTGCTGGGGGGCACTTGAAGGTCAAACAGAGGTAGAGGCTGAATATGTACAGAGTCATTTAACTTCTTGGCCAATTGCTTGAAATAACAGGCCCAGGCTGTCAGAGAGAGGCTGCTGTTATATATCTTATGTGTGTGTGAATCCATATATAATTATAGAGATCCTGCTTCATGTACTAATAATCTTGTTTTATCTCCATGTATAGTGTTAAGATCACTAAACTTGGAGCCAATTCAATTCAACATTAAGTATCTATTACACGCCCAAATGAAATAGAGTTTCCTTAAGGAGCTTATATTCTACTCGGGGGAAACAATATGTACATAATAAAGCAACACAAAATAATATTTTGGAACAAAAATAATATCAGAGAAAGGGGGATATAGCAACAACTGGGAGGAATCAGGAAAACACTTACATGAGGGCTTTAAAAAAACTAGGAATTCCCAAAGGTACAGGTGAGAGCAGAGAGCATTCCAGAAATAATGCAAAGAAAGGTATGGAGGTGGGAGAAGAAATGTCATGTATAAGAAACAGCAGGTAATAGCAGTTTTTGAAAAAAAATGTATTTTATTATAAAGTAAAACAAGCATTTGCCCAGTATAGCAGAATAGAAAAAAATAATTGCACATGAAACTGCTCATCTAGATAATAACAGTTTTCTTAGGACATGGAGTATGTGAAGGGGAATGATAGACAACCTAAGTTTGGAAAAATAGGCTTGAGTCAGATACTGAATAGTTTTAAATGTTGAACATTTAAATGTCCTAGAAGAAACAGGGAGCTACTGAAGTTTCTAGATCCCAGATGAGGAGTGGTACGCTCAGATCTGTGCTTAGGAATATCATTTTGACAGCTGTGTGGAAGATGAAGCATGGAGGGGGAAAGACCAGAGGCAGGGAAACCAATTAGGGAGCTACTGCAATAGTCCAAACTAGATGAGGTCTAAATGATGAAATCTAAATTCCAAGAATCCTAGTTTAAAAATTTGTTTTTTAAAATAATTCATTTCTGGGCTTAACTTATGGTCAAAAAGTTCCATCTTCTGTCTAAGCTAAAGAGCTCTTTCTTCCATTCATATCAATTTTCTCTTATTCTCTCCTCAGGAAACCAGAAGGAAGATTTCTTGAAAATCTCTCAGTGTTCTCTCATTTCTAAACTACTTATTTGTTCTAGGTCTCTAATCTTTTCTCATTTTTTTAAGCCTTTCATTTTATTGCTCTTAGGACTTGACTCAAAAACCTTAGAATGTTAGAGCCAGAGAAGTCTCTGGGAGATCGCATGGTTCAAATATACTTCCATCTGCCATTTTATAGAAAATTAGGCATGTCTTGGCTAAGGTTATATGGCAGCAGAACTGGAACTAGAACCTAGAACCAAAGGCTTTTCCCATCTTAAGACTTTCTAGGTCAGTGCTCTTTCCACTATTTCACATGCTATTCCCATTCAATGGTGTGGGACCAAAAGCTGAATCTGAAACTTTAATAAGGCTCTGTTATGTCTCTGTATGTCTATCTATCTTTATCTAGAAATAGAGATAGACAGACACATATATATTCATATATGGACATGTGTATGTATATATGTATACTTACATATATACTTATATTTTTAGAGAGAAAGAAGAGAAAGAGAATAAAAGAGGAGAAGGGATGGAAGAGAGAGAAAAGAGGAGAAAGAAAAGAGAGACAAGATAAAAGAAGGGGGAGAGAGAAGAGATAAAAGGGAGAAAGATAGACAGAGAAAAGAGGTAAGAGGAGAGAAAGAAAAGAGAGAAAAAGATGAGAGGAGAGAAAAAAGAGAACAAGAGAGAATGAGAAGAGACAGAGAGAAAGAGAAAGAAGGAGAGAGAAAAAGAGAGAGAGAGAAAGAGAGAGATTACTTCTATTAAGGTTCATTTTTGGGTCCTTTAGCATGAAGACAGCAGCACTGGTGTATCTCAGTTTGCGTGAGTACAAAGACTAAAGAGGCTAAAAATGTGTTTTTGTGAATTAGCTAGTGTCTGGCAAATTTTTCTTTTTTTGATTTATTTTGAGTTTCAAATCATGGAATAATAATCAGACACGCAAGTCATTGGAGTGTTTGGCCCAAATTTCAGCTGGTCTCATTTTAACTCAGTTGCTGGGAATAGGAGAGTGGGTGGTTTGGACATTTGGCTTGGATGCTCTGTGATTTATCCAAACATTTTGAGAGAGAGAGAGAGAGAGAATAAAAGAAAGTAGAGTGTACTTAATTCATTGCTATTTATACTTTGTCACTATGAAATATAATTATTAGGGTGCTATGATTGACTTTTCTTCTGAGCTCATACCAAAGATTGTATCTTAGATTTACCTCCAGCTAGAATATTACTCTTCCCATTTTACAGAATAAGGAGAATGGGGAGGAAGCAAGGTTGGTGCAATGATCCCATTATACCTCCCAGGGCAAAAGCTGATCCTTGGCCATCAAGCACAAATGAAATTTATAACATCCTTTTGGGCCAAAGACAAAGAGCTTCTATGATACTGGGTCTTCCATCTGAAGCTAATTATTAAAAATGAAGACTTCAGCATAAGGAAAGACCTTAGAACAAGTTTTTGGAGAGGAACTGTGAAAGTCTCAAGAGCATAAATGCCAGAGAACTCTTGCTTTGTTTTGGCTTCATGGCAGCCTGGGGCTGGAACTAGGGCTGAGGCTGGGAAGCCTTGTTTGACAAGAGAGAATATGAACTTTCCTGGACCATAACTACCTTTTCTCCAAATCAGTAGGGCCAGAACCAAGACAGTATTCATTAGGGAAGTTTTAGAGATTGAAGGTGTTTTCAGAGGAATCTTCGAGGATACACAGAGACTGATTAAATAGAAAGTGTTTGGATATCATTTAAAAGTTAAGCATGACTTTTGCTTTTGGGGTCATTTATAGATTTTACCATCAGTAAATCCCCTAGAAGACTCTTGATGGATCTGCCCAGAAAAGAATGTTCAAAAGCAGGAATTTTCTCTGCTCTTTGAGTTCCATGTTCAAATTGGGTAGAAACAGAGAGATGTGCTGATTCTCATCGACAGATCCATCTCAGCTGTCTTCTTGGGTCCCTGTATTACTAGATTGTTCACCCTTCTCTAGGTTATCCTAGATAAGGTCCACTTTCCAAGGTCCAATCCACCCATGTCTTATGGATCCTCTCACCCAATTAGTTACTGCATCCTCATCTAGTAAGCTTCTGTGTAGGAGGGGTGGTATAGGAGGCTAGTGTTCTGCTTACTGGATTTTCTTGGGAAACACAGGGTTAAACATGGTTAACCATGTGGAAAGTTAATCTCCAGGCCTATCAATCAATTCCTTTCTTGGGATCAGCAGAGAAGTGAAGATCAGGGATAAAAGAGTGGGTGCCTGGGGAGGAGGGGGATGGGGCTAGGGAAGTAGCTATGCTCTCTTTGCCCAGGGCCTGTGGGGATGGGTACCACATGGTTCCCTTAGGGACAAGGGGATGAGGGAGTAGGGTCCTGAGTCAATTCTGCATTGGTATTAGGGTCAACATTCCCTTACAGATCACTGACTGTGTAGGTTAGTGAGGTGCCTGAGAGGACTCTGGGAAATTTCTTGGGGATATAATGGAGGGAGGGATCAATCCAATTAAACACACAGAGATAGTTATGCTCTTAGAGCAAGGTCTGTAGGAGCAGCAGCAAAAATGTATTAGACAAGCAGAGTATGCAAATAAATAAGCAGTATATGCAAATGCCTTACTAGATTGATAAAGTGACCTGTAGGAAGGGCCTCAGCTTTAGGTTCTCCTGAGGCCTCACTATCATCTATGACGTATACAGGTGCTACAGGAGATAAAGTGTTGGAGTCAGGAAGATCTGAGTTTGATTCTACTTCAGACACTTACAAGCAAATCAATTAATCACTCAACCTCAGTTTTCTCATCTGTAAAATGGGGGTAATAGCACCTAGCCCACAGAGTTTGTAAGGATAAAAGGAGATATTTGTAAAGTGCTGCAAATCTCAAAGCAATACATACATACAATCTACTATCATTTTTATTATCATTTTATTATTATCTATTATTTATTACTAATAGAAGAATTCTTTCCAGAGGGTGGCAAGAAAGCTCATGGTATGACCTGAAACTTGGAGATGTGGTCAATATCTGACACAGACAGCCTTTCCAGAAAACTGAGGCAAAGTAACAAGAAGTAATAGTGACTTGCCCAGGATCACACAGCTAGTTAAGTGCCTGAGGACATATTTGAATCCATTATATTGCTTTTTTTTTTTTTTTAATATTAAGCCCTGGCAACCCAGTTCCTGTGACATCTCAGGTTTCCAGGTTTGTGATGAAATTCTTAAATTAGAATTAATTTTTATTCAGTTTCATCTAAAAATGAAACTTGTATGTCTATATATATATATATATATTTTTTTTTTTTGGGGGGGAAGATGCCGAATGGATTGTAGGATCATAGATTCAGACTCCAACTCTTATTGTATAGATGAGGAATCTGAGACATAGAGGCATGTCTAAGGTTACATAATGAGTAAATCAGTCAGTCAATTAGCATTTATTAAGCACCTGAGATGTGCTAAGGGCTGGAAAAACAAAGAAAGGTGTAGCACTTTTCTTTGTGGTGGCAAAGAACCGGAAATTGAGGAGATGCCCATCAACTAGGAAAGGCTGAGTAAGTTGTGCTATGTGATTATGAAGGAATACTGTTGTGCTGTAAGAAATGATGGGCAGGTTGACTTTAGAAAAACATGGCAAGATCTGCATGAAATAATGAAGAGTGAAACGAGCAGAATCAAGGGAACATTGTATACAGTAGTAACAATATTGTCCAAAGGATAACTGAGAACAACTAAGTTATTCTGAGTTATTGCAAATATTCAAATCAACTACAAAGAACCTCTGAATAAAAATGTTATCCACCTCCATCTCCAGAGAAAGAACTAAGTAGAAGTATGCTTAATGTGGTTTTACATCTCTCTCTCTCCCTGTCTATTTATCTGTCTGCTCATGTCTCTCTTGTCTATTTGTTTATCTATTTCTCTGTCCATTCTTGTCTGTCTGTCTATCTACCTACCTACCTGTCTATCTGTCTATCTGTAGGTCTGTTTATCTAATTTGTCTGCCCATCCATCTGTCTATCTTTTGCAGTCTGTTTATGTCAAATTGTGGTCTTCTTTAGTTAAGAATAGGGAAGGAAGAGGGAAGAGAGACAATTGGAACTTAAAATGAAACCAAAAAAAAAAGAAACAAAGAAAGACAAAAACAATTCCTGCCCTCAAGGAGTTCACAGGAGATAACATAAAAACCAATATGTACAAATAAAATACATGCAGGAAAAACTGAGGATATTCTCCAAGGGCAAGCACTAAGCTGAAGACTTGGGAAAGGTTTCTTTCTTACAGAAAGTAGGACTTTAGTAGACAATTGAAGGGAATTAGGGACCCTGAAGCAGAAATGAGGAGGAAGAGTTCTCAGCATGGATGATATGAGCTGAGAGCTGAAGGAGGGTTGGCTTGGAGGAGGAGCAAAGGAAGTATCTCACTGGAAGATCAGAATACATTGAGGGGAGTAAGCAATAAGCTTGGAAAGGTAGGGAGGGGCCAAGTTTTGAAGGGCTTTGAAAGTCAAAGAGAGGATTATATTTTTGATCCTGGAAGTGACAGGGGTCACTGATTAGATTTCAGCTTTAGGAATATGATACTATTAATAGTGTTAGGTTTGAGCCCACATCCTTTGACTAAACCAGCACTATCCACCACACCATGCTGGCAGACTGTAGGTCACAAAAAGAAAATCAAAGCAATAATAATAGTTGAAACTATAAGTTTTCCAATTGGTTGGAAATCGATTTCTAGGAGAGCAGAGGGATCCTACCTGTTGTAGTGGCTAATTATGGTCCTTAGCATAACACTAGGCAAAAACAGGTGTCTAATATAATCATAAAATGTGAGAGTTGGTAAAAAACTTAGACATTGTAGTTTAATATCTTCATTTCACAGATAAAGACAATGATGTCCAGGGAGATTAAATAGTCCTAGGAACTGAAAGCTGTCTCAGATACTTCTTAGTTCCATGGCTCCAGGCAGTCATTTAACTACTCTCAGCTTCAACTTCCTCATATGTAAAATGAGTATAATAGTAATCATTCTTACAAAATTGAGCTGACAATCAACTAACATGTGCTTTGCAAACCTGGTAGTGTTATATAAATATCAGCTGTTATTATCATCATTATTATTAATGAGAGTCAGCATGGCATAATAATACAATAGTAGTGCAGGTAGTAGATAGGACAATAGACCTATAGTGAAGATTTGAACTCAAATTTAACCTTAAACACTTGCTATCAGTATGATCGTGAGCAAGCACTTAATCTCTATTTATCTCAGTTTCCTCAACTATAAAATGGGGATAATAATAGCACAAACCTCTCAGAGTTGTTTTGTGAGGACAAAAATAAGATATTTATAAATGCTTTGTAAACCTTAAAACTCTATGTAACTGCTAATTATTAGTGAGTTGTTCTCAGAGCCAGAAGACTTGAGTTCAAATCTCCCCTCAGATAAATGAGTTGTGTGAGCCTGGGCAAACCAGTTAACTTCTCAGTTCTCCAGGCAACTCACTATGACCATAAGTTGCAAAGATGGTGGTGACCTGCATTGGTAAAGGGAATTTCTTCATTTCATTTTCGCCTCCATATTAGTGAAATCACAGTTCCAGTCCCCATCTTTATTATTATTATAAGTAATAGGGTGACAAAATAATGTCATAGTATTCTATTGCTTTGGCCATAATAATAAACTTTCTCTTTCTATTAGTCTTCAGTCAAGTTCTACATAAAATTTTGTGAATGCCTTTCTCTTGAACTATATAGCTTAAAACTAACTAAAGTAGTGGAAGAGACTGGGGAAAGTAGTTTTCAGCAAATGAATTAATCATCAAGTCTTTCCTGAGCACCCTTTAGGCACTGATGTAAGGGAGAAAGTAGGTAAGCAAGCTTAATAATGGTACCAGCATGAATAAAGTAAGATGAAGGAGGCCAGATATCTGAGAGAAAGGAACTGAAGACAGACTTTGCTATTTAAGAAAAAGCTCTCTGCTCATTATGAGCAGGATTTAGGAAGATTTCTACTTTGTCACTCAATTTATCTAGCAGACAGGAGGACTAAGTATTAACAAGATGAGATTCATTTCCTAAGTATGTGAAGGAGAACCAAGAAGTCTAGAGAGATTTTAATATGTTTACAACTGTTTATAAGACTAAGACAAGGCCTATTTTCCAGGCTGTACTGGGGCAGCAATAAAAATCATCAGAAGCATAGAAAAGCATAAAATCAGGATCTACAACTAATAACAGAATAAATAAAAGGAAAAGGGAGATTATTTTTTCTGAGAAAGGAAAAGCTGAGGAGAAATCTGACAAAAAGTCTTTATGAGGGAAGAATAGTACCTATCAGGTAATGTCTCCCAAAATTATCTGATCAACATTGTTTCTCAATGCCATCCATAATAGATTTTAGCCAAGTCCCTCTGTAATATCTCTAAATTCTGCTTTAACATCATTCAGCTGATCTCTGACTGTCTGATGTTTATTAGTGATGGCAGGCTAGCCTTTGGCCATTTGTTTATCCTCTTTGAGGATGAGTAATATACCAAATCTTCAAATAATTCTTGATCCACTCTGCTGGGGGTGAGGCAAGAGCTTCTTACACACTAACCCCTGCTGGACCCTTCCTCTCATCTTCTCTCCTCTCCTCCCACCTCCTCAGGTACCCGTGGATTAATTGAAAAGCTCTTCAGAGATCCAGAGCTGTTCCAACCCTTCTTGTACTGAGATTGTGAGAAGAGCAAAGACTTCTCTCCTGGTCTGGTCCCTATTTCCCTAGCTCTGATCCATTTTCGAAGGAGCACTCTGGCCTACCCTGTCTCCTCTTTAGGATGAAAAGAGGGACTGTGAGATGGCCAGCTCAGTTAAACACTGCCCTGTTTGTGGGCTGAGAAAACACTAAAGCACATGGGGCAAGGAACACTCCTTCCTACTGGGAAAAGTACCAAGACCAACAAGGCTCTTGGCTAGGGCTGGCCACTCCTCCCAGACTTCTTCCCTGTGTCCCGGGAAAGTCACCCCAGAATGACCAAGGGAGCCTGGATGAAGATTAAATAATCAGAGGGTGAGAGTCAGGCTTCAAAAAGTACTCAGTGCTCCCCTAACAGTTATTGAATTGAATTAAGTGACTACTTTGCTACCCTGAAAGAGAATACACCCATGTTGGACACATAAACTAAACTTCCTCCATAATCTGCTTTAAGTGATGCTTATCAGGTGTCAACTGTGCTTGTCTGCTAGCCTTGCAGAGGAGAAACTCTGAAGGTAAAGGAGATGCCAGACCAGGGATGGATTGAAGGTATACATTTGGAAAGTCAAGGTGTAGAAAGTGTATTCTTGTTGCTGATTTCCTATTGGATTCCCTTTCCCCTCCTTCTGAGGCTATGGGCTAGGATGCTAAATTTCCGCTCCTCAGAACTGGGTATACCTGTATTCTCTTCTTTACCAGCCTAGAAAGAGAGGAGCTATCTGTGCCAACCAAGCCAGAGGCAGTTTCCATGACAACAGGAGCCTCTCTGTCCAGACAGAGCACACAGCTTTGGGATCTGAATCCTTAAATCGGTCATGAAAGGGAATCAGAGACAGACTTGGAAGGTCCCTCAGACCCCATGGCGACACCAACAATGGGGATCTGTGTTCTAGTGAGCAAATCTAACCCACATGGGACAAAGGTAAGAAAGGTCTTTTCTCAATGTCTGGACTTGTTTCACTTGCTGGGTTTGATGAGTGATGGATCAGGTGAGATAAACAGGAGGGCATCGGTGCCAGGGGAACCTGGCAGGATGCCCTTTCATCCTGGGAGACAAGACATACTTCAGTACTACTTTCTCTTGATTATAGGATCATGGATTTAGAGATAGAAGAAGTCTCAGGAGGCATGTAGTTCAACCTTTTCATTTTATGGATAAGGAGAGAGACACTTGAGAGGTTAAGTGAAATACTTTACCTCACCTAGTCTGAGAAACTATTCAAATCCAGTGATGCTTTTGTCATCTGCCTTTAAGGATCAGGGGGTTCATGACCTTACCCTGTCATGTTGGGCAGGTCTGAATTGGGGTAGTCCCTGGGGTCCAGTTTGGACTGGGATTCTAGAACCTGACTCATGGCAAAGAAGAATTAATCTTATAAGAGGAATTAAAACTAAGCTAACATCTTGGGGGTGGGATCCCTCGTGTGTGTATTCTTGGGGGCTGTCTCAGTCCATCCAAAGCCCCAGAATATCTCTGAAACTCCATTAGTTTTTAGTGACAGAAGAATAAAAACTATTTTCTTTATATAACATTATCTTATGGCATAAGCATTAGGAACTAGCATGTCTATGCCTCTGACCACTGGCTGATCCAGTGGTTCTTTTAGTAAACAATAGTGGTAAAATGAATGAACCACACCTAGAGAGGATGAGGGAAGCATTCAAGTTGGCACTGGCAGATCTGTGATACTTTGTTCATTCCCAGCTGGCTCCTACCCATGCCTTTCGTGAGGTCTACAATGGGGAAAAAAACCACAATGAGCACCTCCTTACTATGTGGTAAAGCACTTGAGAGATCAACAAATCAATTATTCCAAGTTCTTCCAGGAAATCAAAGACTATCACTTAGTCCTTCCCCCTCAAGGAGTTTATAGTCTATGTTAGAGATAGGGTAAGATAAAATATGCAAGCGACTTATCATACAAGATAGGATGTGTACTCTGGTAGTTATAAAATATCATGGGGGTTCAAGAAAGGGTTTTAGCTGTCAAAAGGTGACAATTCCCAGAGAGGGGAGTTCTTGGTCCTTGAGATGTCAGCTCTGAAAAAATGGAGTTCATTAATTTCTACAGTAGTTATGTTGGTCCCTGGCCAGGAAAAGTTGTGGTTTGCATTTAAACTCTAGCTGACTCTTCCCTTTGATAGTACTAAACATGGTCATATTAAGGGTACATGAGCTAAATTATTAGCCACCCACTTTACATTGAACTCTCAAAAAGATCTGTATGCTTACATGACTAAGTGCTAGGGAAGAGTATAGGAGACTTAATGAGGAAATGAAGAAGAAAAAGGAAGACATGATGTTTGGTCTTGAAAATGAACCAAAGCCATGTATAAATATCAGCATTATACTTGAGTACTGAATAAAGTGATAAATAAAGGAGATGGGGTATATAATGAATTTGAAGAATCAAAATGGGTTTGATTCCCATTGATACCCCTATCTGGGTAGCCCCTGGGTAAGTAGACCTCTTTGGATTTCCTTTTTCCCATCTGTAAAAAAGGGGAATAATGCCTGTAGTGCTTACCTTAAGATTATTCGGAGATCAATAAAATGCTTTGAACAGTTTAAAACATGATTTAAATGTCAGTGATGGCTCCTAAAGCCAGTAGTCTCCTCTGCTCCCTACCCCCCCCCATCTCCAAGCTGGCCTCAGCACACTCCATAGCAAGGGAGGGGAGGGGGAGTCAACTGTCTGCCTCATTACATGTCTGTGGTTTGGCCCAGTTCATAGCAAGCTGGCCTGATCTGGTCAACAAAGCCAGGAGTTGGGAAGAGGGATGAACTGTACAGAGCTGGGATTTGGAGGGAGAGCAGAGTAAGGAAGGAGCCAATTTGAAATTTTTAGGTGCTTCGTTTGCCAAGTCTTAATCCAGGGGAATGATCATGCAACAAAGACAGATTCAGAAGGATGACCTGAGTTCTTTCTCTGAAGCAAGACAGACTCAAAGAAAGTTTATCTGACACCTTTATGTAGTGGGTTCTTCTTTAGATCATTTTCAGAATGTGGTTAAACAATGTCAGCAACTTGCTAAAGATATATCTACTTCTCCAAGGTGTCAATTTGAGTCCCAGAAATGCTGTGGGAATGGTATATGATAGCTGGATCCCAGGCTTTACACCCCAAACCCAGGATTCAATTCTCAGGCTTACTGGTTATGTAATATCAGGCACCTTGCTTTCTTACTGTTCTTCTGAATTCCCCTTGTATGGGAAACAGAAACTCCAGAGCAGTCCTGGCTTTTTCTTTATCTACTTCTACATTTCGGACAGTGATTCTTAGCTCTGACAGGGAAGGATTTAGGGACTAGGGCTAAAGACTGGGAAGTTCTTTCTCTAAAGGGCAGCCCCAGAAAAAGTGAAATCCAGGAAAATTCAGTTTGTGATGCTTAAGCTGTTCTTGCATTTTAATTTTTCTATTTATCTCTGAGGCATTCAGTCACAGAATTTTAGGGATTTAGGGACTAGGACTAAAGATTGGGAAGTTTTTTTTTCTAAAGGGCAACCCCGGAAAAAGTGAAATCCAGGAAAATTCAGTGTTTGTGATGCTTAAAATATTCTTGAACTTTAATTTTTCTGTTTATCTCTGAGGCATTTATTCATAGGATTTTAAGGATTTAGGGACTAGGGCTAAAGATTTTTCTAAAGGGCAGCTCCAGAAAAAGTGAAGTCCAGGAAAATTCAGTGTTTGTGATGCTTAAAGTGTCCTTGCACTTTAATTTTTCTGTTTATTTCTGAGGCATTTGTTCACAGGATTTTAGGGTATCTGCTCCAGTCCTTGCCCACTTCATATGTTCCTTCTCCAGTATCTCCTACTAATGGCTAGTCATTGCTGTTTCCCTTTTCTAAATCTAACTAGAATTCCTATCGTGCTTATCCTCCTGGTCAGTACAAAAATCAAGTCCATGGGATGATACTCTGAAATAAGAGGAGAGATATGAATATTGTCTTTTCAATATTTGTAGTCAAGGAAAAGGAAATAGGAAGACTTATCTAGCTGATCCCACCTGGGAATCCCATTTGACCATAGCTGGCAATCTGAGTGATCTTCAACATTCAGGCTTCATCTCATTCTCTTCTCTTCCAAGAACTGGAATTCCATGGTGATGGAAGAGAAGGCAGACCCATAGGCCCACAAACACTCAGGCTACTTTCTGTGGTCCAGGCAGACTATGATGCAACCCGAATGAAACCTCAGGTTTCTTCATTTACATTAATAGATAGTATTTGAAGTGGGTCAGTTGCAATCCTGCCAATGCATTTGCATTCATTCATTCATAACAGATGCTCCAGGAGGATCACAGGAGAGCTTCAGAACTCCCCTTCTCTCCCCATTAAAATAGGACATGGCATCTTGTTTAATATCATTCCAGCAGTGACGAGAATACTCATTTATAGTAGTCAGAAGGCACAGATTTGAATTCCAGTTCTGCTCATTTCAATGTGTGTGTGACTTTTGATGTTACTTAAATCTCTTGGACTTGATTTTTCTCATTGTAAAATGAGAGGATGGGGTAGATTATCTCCAAGGTCCCTTTTGGTGTTACCCCTGATGCTTTAATGCTGGTACCCGGCCAGTTCTTCTTATCGATGGGCTTCATTCTCATTGGAATACCACACTATCCACATCATTCACATGGGTTGGGAAGCTGGCACTATCTAGATTTACCAAATCCAGGCTTTGAAGTAATCTTCCAGAAATATACACACTATCTGGGTGTGAATATAAGAACAGGGCTAGAAGAATAAGACTAAGAAAATCAGGAACCAAACAGACAAAGGGAAGGGGATTATTCCCAAGAGGCATTGATGCATTGATGTGGCTGCAAAATGAATCCCGGAGAGATTCCCTTCTTCTGTGATGAAACCCAGTTTTATTGGTGCTTTCTCTGATGGGATGATGACCTAGCTGCTCAATCCTGGGAGTAGAGTGGAGGCAATTGGATTAGGGGTTACCCAAGGGGAATCACTTTAACTTAATGGGGACTTGAGGTAGAGAGAATAGGTGGTTGCAAAAAGGAGCAGAGGCAGACATGAGTTTTTGAGATGTGGGTTAAAGCTTTGCCATGTCAGCTGGCAGGGGCCCGAGTAAAGAATAAAGAACCGAAAGTTGAGCTGCTTAACGCCGGTCTCCTTAATTAGGACCAACTGTGTGTGAGGAATGCTGACTCGGCTGGCCACAGTTTGTTTAAGTTTTCTCTAGTTTCAGAAGAGTTCCCCGCCCTCCCTGAGCCTTCCCTCTAAAGGTCTCTCCTCTCAGCTTCTTTGACGGGGGTGAGAAGAAAAAACAGGACGTCCTTCCCTCCTCGATTTCAAAAGCTCCTAATACAAGCAATTCAATGCCCATTCAACAAGAAAACATAATGGGGGTCCTTCTTGCTAAAAAGGGAAAACAAATCTTCAGAGGCTCAACCTAATCCACCATCAAAGAAGAAAGGGCTCTTAGGATTCCTGAGTTGTGATGTCAGCTTCATTATTCTTTATAATTGAAGTTCAGTTAATTCACCTTTCCTGGCCTCAGTTTCCCTGTCTGCAAAAAAGCCCAAAACAAGTTAAAAAAAACAAACCAAAAATAAAACCAAAAAAACCCCCAACTTCCTAAAAGTTCTGTTTTAGAAATGAGCATTTGAGTTCAATTCTCATCTTGGGCTTCTGTATTTGATAGATAAGAAGGGTAAATTAGATGGTCTCTAGGGTGACTTTCAATACAAAATTGAAATACTCGGTACAACATTGCTTGTAAAATGCTTGTTAATCAGTTAACAAGTTCTTATTAAACACTTACTATGTACTTAATAAGACATTGTGCTAGGCATTGGGCTACAAACAAGAGAAATGAAAATCCCTACTCTCAGGGGGCTTACGTTCCATCAGTCACTACTGCACCTAGTTTATGTATTTAGTTTTTCCACACAGAAAAATCAGCAGTACAATGAAAAGTCCCTTGATTCTCTTTTAAATTAGCACTTACTACCCTATCCCCCAAACCAATACAGCCATCTCTTCCTTAAAAGAGCTCTGCAAAGTAGAGAAGGAAAAAGAATTTGACCTAGAATCCAGGGAGATCTTTGCCAATTATATTCCTGATACTTCTCAGCTCACTCTGCCCACAATTTCAGCATCTTCTGCAGTGGGTGTTGTCACAATTCCCAAATGCCTCCAGATGGCTAGAGCATCAGTGACATTGTTTAAAGGAACCCTGTGGTCCCCAGATGTTCCAGTGGAAGGTAAAAAGGGTATGTCTGGTTGAATGCTCAGACCCTAAAAAGTTTTTCAGAAAACAGAAAGGAAAAGAAACCAATGCCTTGACTGACTACAGCCTAGAAAAAGAAAGATCTCCATAATAAAAATAACTCCTTAGCTTAAGCCTTTATTCTCCACTTTGACCTTTCTGAACTGATCTGTTCAGTTCAAATGTCAAAATAAGATTTTTTTCTACCCAGCAGTCCTCTGAGCTCAGATCTAACTTAAAGGGAAAAGAGAAAGAAACTTCAAGACACTTCTCCTTTATGGCCCACCTCAGAAGCCATCTCCTCCATGATCATCATAATAAGTAGCATGTATATATCACTTAAAGATTTGAAAAGCACTAAGGATATTATCTCATTTTATAGATGAGAAAACAGCCTGAGGTGGGTTCAAGGGCTTGTCCAGGGTCTCACAATTGGGAAGATTTTGATTTTGATTTTGAACTCAGGTCATTTTGCCTCCAGGCTCAGAAGTCTATCCCATTCCCCTACCTGGCTGTCTTGACACACTGCCTTTGCTCTCTTCTCTCTTGCTTGCTTCATAGGAAAGTGATCTTTATCCTATCATATCACAATATTTTGCCTGGACCTTTCAAACATACTTATTTCCTTATATCATAATGATTTGTATATTTGTTCTCTTCTCAAAAACGACTCTAGTCAAAAAGCCTTAGTCCTTTCATAGGCAGATTGAGGGAGAGAAATATGGAAGCCTATGCCAATCAAGAGATGTCCTTCAGAGATAGACTAAGGGATAGTGCAGTGGCTTCAGAATCAGGAATCAAGATATCAACAGTAAGCACTTAAATAACTACATACTAAGCACTGTGCTAAACATTGTTTCCAGTCTAAGTTCAGGTCTCATCTCTCACACAAACTGGGAAAGTCATTTAACTTATCAGTGCTTCAGATAACTCTCTAAGGGTATATAATAATATAATATAATAAGGGTTATAATATAATAATAATATAATAATATACAATAATAGCTAACATTTATATAGTGCTTACTAGTATAAGCACTTTACAATTATGATCTCATTTGATTCTCACAACAACCCTGGAAAATAGGTGCTATTATTAATTCTATTTTACAGATGAGGAAACTGAGGCAGTCAACAATTAAATGACTTGTCCAGGGATATTTAGCTAGCAAGTGTCTGAGGCTGCATTTGAATCCAGTTCTGCCAGACTCTAGACAGAACAATTGCAAGTCTTCATTGGTAAAGAAGTTTCCTCACTAGGAACTCATTACATCCATGAAATCATAGGTTTGCCAAAACAGCTGGGTGGTTCAGTGGAGAGAATGTTGGACCTGGAGTCAAAAAATATCTCATTTAAAATCTATCTTGAGAAATTTACTGTTTTATGTGCCTCTGGACTGCCTCAGTTTCCTTATTTGTAAAATGAAGAAAATAATAGCACTTATCTTCTAGGGTTATTGTGAGGATCAAGTGAGATTATATTTTAAAGATATTTTGCAAACCTTAAAACACTACATAACTGCTATTTGTTTTTATCATTGTTATTTTAAAAATCCTTATTACTAACAAGTTCAAATCTTTTTTCCCCCACATCTAAAAGCGCTCAGTTATGAAACCTGAGTTTGGTTATTACTATTTTAAAGATAAAGAAAATAAGACCCAAGAAGTAAAAGCAGGGTCGATACATTCAAAAGATGATGTTAAAATTTTGTGTTAAATTTTCTTTAATAGCTTGAAAAGATTCCACTCAGAAATGTGAAATGGCAATAAACCCCTCTAGACTGTGAATTACTCCCCCTTTGCAGAATAAATTCTTATTTCTAAATATCAAATGAGCTTGAAGAAGGCCCCTTCAAACATGTCACTTCCCCTTGTTTTGGCTTCATTTGTATATTAAATCCAGTCTCCCATCATGATATTTTCCTTCATTTTGCTCTAGTGAAGAAAGCCCCTTTTCTATTTCTTCTGCTGCCCTTGTCAATGCTACCATTTTTTATGACTGTAGCAAAAATCATCTCTTTAGAAAGCTGGTTCTGAAAAACAAGGAGTCCTGGCCCCACTCAAGCATCTGGTCCTTAATGTCATTCATGTTAGCTCTACTGAATGAAAAAAAAAAATCAATAAAACTAGTAAAACAAAACAAAAACAGTCCAAGTCTTAAAACATGAACAATAAAAAAAGGATTGTCTACTATATTGAATAAGTCGTGACAGCTAATTGGCTTGAGGGACAGTATATGCTTTCAAAAATCCCTGAGACTTAAGATACTGAAGAGAATTTGTTTCAGTACATTTGTGCTGAATTGTGTGTGTATGTGTGTGTGTGTGTGTGTGTGTGTGTGTGTGTATGTGTGTGTGTTTATGTTCACATAGTAAACATGCACATTGGGAAGAGTATTTAACCATTAATTCATTGTGTTGTTCAATCATGTCCAACTCTTTGTGATCCTGTGGATCATACTCTCCACAGGGTTTTCTTGGCAAAGATACTATAATAGTTTGTCATTTTCTTTTACAGATTATTGTACAGATGAGGAAACTGAAGTGATTTGCTCAAGATCACATAGCTAGTAAGCACCTGAGGCCAGATTTGAATTTAGGTCTTCCTGATTCCCAGGTCTGGCACTTTACCCACTTCACCATTTAGCTGCCTCTTCATTAATTCCTAATAGCTGCTCAATATTGAAGTATTTGTTACTGGTGTTAAATAAGTAAAAGTCAAAGTTATCTCATTTCAAAATACTTCCGCTTTTCTGGAAATGTAAAGCATAAGTTTAGAAATACTTACATATTACCTAACACCACTGTGAGAACCCTTCCCAACTCTGACTTGGACCTGGTTTCCCTGGCCAAATTAAAGTACTCTAATTGTCAGATTTTGGCTCAAGTGGTCCCAATGTAGTGAATAGGGTGGACAAGGTTGAAACTGCTCAGGAGTGATTTATTTGGGTAAGAATCTTTCTCACAGGGGCAGCTAGGTGGTGCAGTGGATAGAGCACCAGCCCTGAAGTCAGGAGGACCTGAATTCAAATCTGGTCTCAGACACTTAACATTCCCTAGCTGTGTGACCCTGTGCAAGTTACTTAACCCCAATTGCCTCAGCAAAAAGGAAAAAAAAAAAAAAAAAAAAAAAGAATCTTTCTCACCTGGAATGGGGATTGACAGAAATTTGGAAGCTGGTGGGAGGGCTCTTGTTACTATCTAAATAGAGAGAGGACAGCTCAGACCCTGGTGTGGCTGGTGGACAATAAACTCCTCAAGAGTGCCTTATTTATCCTTATTATCTCTTTAAATATACACTAGTAACTCATCTTTCTATTGGATGCACTACAGAATGCTGGCAGAGTAAGAATATGTGCACTAGAGATATAAAAAAGATGTGCTTTTTCATATGTTAACTTATGGGTATACATTGGTAGCAAATAGGACTTAAAATCATAGCTGGGAAGTTTTTTGTTCTTAGTGATCTAAAATTTTGGTGAACAGTCAATCCAAGCCTTTTACCCTTAAGTTGTGTTAGAGCGACACTCCAGAACGGATTTCAGCCTCATGGAGTCCTCATAGGCTTCTCTGGGCTAAGGAACTTTGCTCAAGATTCATAACCTTTTTTGTGCCATGGAACCCTTTGATAATCTGGTGGCATCTATGCACTGTTTCTAAGAGTAATGTTTTTAAATAGGCACTTGGATGGTATTGTGATAGAGTGTTAGACTTGGAGTTAAGAAAACTTGAGTTTAAATCTAGCCTCAGTCACTAGCTGTATGACTCTGGACAAGTCACCACTGTTTGCCTCAATTTTCCCAATCCATAAAATGGAAATAATAAGACCTAACTTCCAAAGTCATTGTGAAGAAAAGATAAATGTAAAATGCTTTGCAAACCTTAAAGCATTATGTAAATGCTAGCAAATACTTGAAGACATAAGATACACAGAACTACAAAAGAAACCAATTATATAAAAATATAATTTTTTTTAAAAGTTCACAGATCCCAGTTTAAGAACTCCTGCCTTACAGTCCTTTTTGTAGTGGCTAGAACCTGGAAACTGAATGGATGCCTATCAATTGGAGAATGGCTAAACAAATTATGGTATATGAATGTTATGGAATATTATTGTTCTATAAAAAAAGACCAGCAGGATGATTTCAAAGAGGCCTGGAGAGACTTGCATGTACTGATGCTGAGTGAAATGAATAGAACCAGGAGAACATTATACACAGCAGCAACAAGATTATATGATGATCAGTTCTGATGGACATGGCTCTCTTCAACAATAAGATGTTTCAAACCAGTTCTAATTGTTCAGTGAAGAAAGCCATATACACCCAGAGAGAGGGATATGAAATGTGGACCACAACATAACATTTTCATGCTCTCTATTGATGTTTGCTTGCATTGTGTTTCCTTTCTCTGATTTTTTTTCTTGTAGATATGATTTTTCTTGCACAACAATGATAAGTGTGGAAATATGTATACATATATTCGATTTGTCAAATATTTTAACATTAAAAAAAAAGAACTCCTGCCTTAGCTAGTGTAGTAGAACTCAGACACTTTCTTTGCATTGCTATTATTCAAAACACAAGGTACAAAATAAATGTTTTGAAAAAATGCCAGGGGTAATGAAAACTGTCAGTCCAGGCTACATAGGTATGGAAAAATTATTCCAGCATAGGAAGGCTACAGCATTATAAGGTCTCATTATACAAGGTCTCACAACCAATATAATCTGAAATATACTGAAGAGAGGGAAAAAATAGCAGAAGAGAAATCTTCATAATATACAGTGCCTTTTCTTTCAAGAATTCATGATTTCTCTCTACCTTTTCTTATGGAGGAGGGGGTGTTCCCTGGGGAGAACTATGGGAACAGAGCATGAAGTATGTATCATATTCTTTCTTTTTTTGTTGTTTTTTTTTTGCTTTTCGCTGAGGCAATTGGGGTTAAGTGACTTACCCAGGGTCATACAGCTAGGATGTGTTAAGTGTCTGAGAAAAGTATGTATCATATTAAGTCAATCACAAGGCAACATAACTTTGTACAACCTCTTTATCTTCCAATATTTTCCTTCCTTTAAGCAAGAGGAAAGCAAATAACCATAACAGTTGGAAACTTGTAAATAAGGTGGGATGTGAACAAGACTCTTTCTAATAGGGATCGAGGAAATTTTCTTGCAACTGTCATTTCAGAGATTCTGCCTGGTCTTACGTAAGCCCTAGCAAGCTCAGTTCCGAGGATTCACATAAATTTAGTTTCAGATCCTATGGTTAGATCTTTTGTTTTAATTTCTGAACTTCAGCAATTCACTTCTGATTTTTTCTAGTACTATTCAAATTCAAAACTAAAGACAGATACCTCTAGTAGGCAGGCAGGCAGTGATGGAAGAAGTCACACTATCATTTCCCTTCCTTCTTGTGTTGGCTATATAGTAGAAAGGTTAATGGGCTGACAGTCTGAAGATCTAGGTTTGAATTCTGGCTCTGCTGCTGACATTGGCCAGTTACTTAATTTCTGTGGATTTGAATTTTCCCCATCTGCAAAATGGGAACAATTTCCCTGCCTTGAAGCTCAAATGAGATAATGTAAATTCACTCTGTAACTGTAAAATTTTCTAAAAAAGTAGAATGATTATTACATAAAATTGGAAGCTGGATCTTCAAGACTAAAACTGTTATAGGAAACAGTCTCATCCAATTTGTAGCTAATCAGCACCCAATCATTATTTCAACAGTAATATTTGTAGGAAGGCTGGAGAACTTAAGGACACCATTCTTTAGTTCATATTTCTCAGTCTATGTGGATTCAGCTGTAAAGATTTCCATTGTAGCAAGCAATCCATGTGACAGTCTGAGAATGTTTTATGGAAAGTTAGTGTTCACTCAATCCATCAGGCAAGGCTGGGATGTGACCCAACATTAGCTATTACTTATACCCACTCAGTCAAGCATAACCAACATAACAATCCCTTTATTGCTGGTCAAATGTGTTGAGACATCCTGAGTTAAACCAAGAATAAAGCTTCACTTTGACTGAAAAGATTCACTTTCTAAATTACTATTCATATCAACCTGTGACCCTACAATGCAAACACTCCAGATTTTTTGCTCATTCACATGATCTGCATTCAAGTCCTGGCTCTGATAGGCAAGAACACTACAAAAAATCAAGTGTGAATATAAATTTTTTTTTCTAGAGGCAGAGGGATGGACTAGATCAGAAGTATCAAAATTGAGGCCCAAGAGTGAGTGGGAACCAGATAAAGCTGGGAAATATTTAACAAAATAAATAAATAAAAATATAAAAGAACACAGTTAATGTGTGGATTTCTATATCAATGTGTTCTCCACAGAGATTCTTATGTATTGTTTGGTGGTTCAGTTTCTATTTGAGTTTGATATCATTGATCATCTTTTCCTGCCTTCTATCTATAATACATATAAGGGGAGATTTCTAATTTCTTTTTACATAGCACATGATGGTTACTTAACATCAAAACAAACCAGAATATTATCTAAAGAGCAGGGATCTTCTCTAGGTCAAAATATATTGCCAGGAGTCAAAGAACAATCCTTAATTATTCTTGGGCACTAAAATAATCACTTTTCACATGCTTTCCTTTGTAAAGGAAGAGAACACAATCCATTGTCAGTTAGGTATGTGCTACACATTCTTTTCTAAAGAGAAGTAATAGATTTCTGCAGGTCCATTCACAGTCTTTTACCTCCTCCTGTCTGTGAACAACAGGCATTCTAATACATTGAACTGGAGTTGAGGATAGTCATGGAAGAATGCAACTAGATTAGATATTTTAGTGGCACTTGAACCATCTCATTGTTGTAGGAAATTACTTAAGCAGGACTTTTTTTAAAGGTAGGTATCTCAGGATTCCTTGAACAAAAAAGTGGACAAAGAAGACAAGTTTAATTTGTGTGTTGCTCTTTTACCTTAAGGATACCAATCCAAATTATATCTAAAGGGCTATCAAAGTGGGCATCCAGCAGTGTCTCTACTGGGTCTGTATCCCAAAGAGATTATAAAAAAGGGAAAAAAGGACCCACATGTGCAAAAATGTTTGTAGCGGCCCTTTTTGGGGCAAGGAACTGAAAACTGAGTGAATGTCCATCAGTTGGGGAATGGCTGAATAATTTATGGTATATTATTGTTCCATATGAAACAACCAGGAGGATGATTTCAGAAAGGCCTAGAGAGACTCACATGAACTGATGCTAAGTGAAGTGAATAGACAAGAGATCATTGTACATGGCAACAGCAAGATTATAAGATGATCAATTCTGGTAGATGTGCCTCTTTTCCACAGTGAGGTGATTTGCATCAGTTCCAATGGTCTTGTGATGAAGAAAGCCATCTGTACTCAGAGAGAGGACTGTGGGAACTGAGGACTGTGGATCACAACGTTGTATTTTCAATTTTTTTGAATTGTTGTTTGCTTGCATTTTGTTTTTTTTT
>JAJPUD010007648.1:0-44653 GCA_023553655.1 Myrmecobius fasciatus
AGCTAAATAGAGAAATTTACATTTTATTCTAGGAAACTATTGGAGTTAGTTGAATTGGAGAATCACAATGTGAGATCTGTGCTTAAGGACAATTACTTTGGTGGGGTATGTAGTATAGATTTGGAGAGGGAGATGCTTGAGGCAGAGCAATTACAGTAATCTAAATGAGAGGAGATGTGAGAGATGTTGTGAAGGTAAAAATTATAGGATTGGATGAGGAGTCCAGGATAATACTGAAATTATGAACCTGGGAGCCTAGGCAGATGGTACCTTCAAAAAACAATGTAGAGAAATTTAGAAGACGAGAGGGTTTTGGGTGAAAGACTTTTAAAATTTTAAGATGAATTTGAAATGTCCATTTTGAAATATTCTAAAGGAAATTGTTGATGTGGATTTTTAGTTCAGGAGAAAACTAGACTGATTTATTGATCTAGGAATCATAGAGAGGATAATGGAACTCCACTAAACCTATATTAACAAGAGATTGTTGAGGGAGAAGAAAAGAGGACAGAAGAGAACCCACTGTTAGGAAGCCAGCCAAAGAGACTGAGGAAAGGAGGGAGGCAGAACCAGGAGAGACTAGTATCACAAAAACCCAGAAGAGTAGATACTCCTTAGATGGAGAGGTTAGTTAGCAATGTCAGATTCAACAGATAGATTGAAAAGAATTAGGGCTGAAAGATCATCTAATGATTAAGAGATTATTGGTAATTTTGGAAAGTCGAGTTTTTTTGAGTGATGAGATCTCATTTTAGGATAACATGGTATAAATTTAGAGATGGAAAGAACCGGAAAAGCTATCTGGTAATAGTTTAGAGCTGGAAGAGACCAGCTGTCCAATGCAGTGTCCATTGTGGGACCACAGTCTGGAAGGGACCAATCATCCGATGCATCCATCAAACTCTAAAGGAATTTCTTCATATATTTTCATTTTGCTTTTTTGATCAGTATATCACATTGCTAATTCATAGTGAGATTTAGTCTACTAAAACCCTCAGATCTTTTTCAGAAAAAAATGTTACTTAGTCATTTTGATAATTTTTACTCAATGTAAAGCTTTACATTTATTCTTGTTGGTTTTTATCTTATTAGGTTTAGCCCAATATTCTGGTTTGTCAAGATCTTTTTGGATCCTGACTTCATTATCTAGTGTTAGTTATTTCTGTCAGCTTTATGTTATTTGACAAGCATGGCAGGTAATAAAGGATTGACCTTTTATGAGAATAGGGTGAATAGGAAAGTTGTTGTGGAGGGAGGAAAAAAGAGGGTGAGGGGGAGTGTTTCTGTGGAGGGAGAAATGATAAAACCAGGTAGCTGATTAGATATTTTAGGGATATGGAAAATACTGAATTGAGAATGACTAAAAGATTTATAGTGCTCTTAACAGAAATGGTAAGATTTGGAAGAGAGTAGGATTTGATCAGAAAGGCTATAAGTTGTATTTTAGACATGTTTCTGACACACCTTGGAACAGATAACCTTGTATATTGCTTTATTGCAAGAAAAATATTCTTGTTAGATTGTGGGACCATAATCTGATTAAATTTGCAAAGATCTCTTGCTAGAAAATTGCCTCCAGATTTCTTTTACCATAGTTATTTATAAAATAATCTGTAAGGTGTGAAATAAGAGTATTATCTGTGTCATCCAGGTTAATCTTTGCTGATGAAATTATTACTATTTAGAAGTAAATATCTGTTATGTCCAAAAATGACCAAATAATATCTGTTCAAATCCAAGGCATATTGTTCAGCATCACAGTAATACAAGTCTATGCTTTAACCACTGATGCCAAAGAGGTCAAAGTTGATTAGTTCTGTAAAAACTTAGAACAGCATCTAGAAATAATACCCCTCTCTCCCCCCATATAAATAAATAAAAATAAACTTTCATTGTAGGGGATTGAAATGCCAAAGTAGGAAATCAAAAGATAATAAAGTACTAAATGAAGCCAGGCAGAGACTAATACAGTTTTGTCAAGATAGCTTGCTGGTGATAACACTTTTTGACAACCCAAAAGGCAATTCTACATATGAGACATCACCAGATGATCAGTATAAAGTCAGGTTGATTATATACTTTGCAGCCAAAGGTAAAGCTTTATATAGTCAGTTAAAACAAGACCTGGAACTGACTGTAGCTCACATTATGAGTATTTTCTTTTTCTTTTTTTAAATTTTCTTTTTTTTTATTTTATTTGTATAACATATGTGTGGGTAATTCTTCAACAATAACCCTTACATAGCTTTCCATTACAAATTTTTCCCCCAACTCCCCACCCCTCCCCTAGATGGTAGGATATCCACTACATGTTAATTATGTTAAAATATTGGCAAATCGAATATATGTATACATATTTCCAAACTTGTCATTGTTGTGCAAGAAAAATCTTGTCTACACAAACGATATATCAGATAAAGGAAACACAATGTAAGCAAACATCAATCAAGGAGTATGAGAATGTTATGTTGTGGTCCACATTTCACATCCCTCTCTCTGGGTGTATATGGCTTTCTTCAGTGAACAATTAGAGGTGGTTTGAAACATTTCATTGTTGAAGAGAGCCATGTCTGTCAGAATTGATCATCATATAGTACTGTTGTTGCCGTGTATAATGATCTCCTGGTTCTGCTCATTTCACTCAGCATCAGTTCATGTAAGTCTCTCCAGGCCTCTCTGAAATCATCTTGCTGGTGATTTCTTACAGAACAATAATATTCCATGATATTCATATACCATAATTTATTCAGCCATTCTCATTATGAGTATTTTATTGCAAAATTCAGACTTTGGAGAAAGTAAGGAAAACTATCAGACCATGTTTTGGTCGTTTTTTTTTCCTTTCATGTCCAACTCTTTCTGGCCCCATTCAAGGATGTCTTAGAAAGATGCTGTAATGATTTGCTATTTCCTTTTCCAACTCATTTTATAGATGAGGAAACTGAGGCAAGTGGGGTTAGGTGACTTGCCCACAGTCACATTACCACTCCCTGAGGTGGTATTTGAACTTTGAAAGTTGAGTTTCCTGAAAGTATTCTTATCTATTGTGCCACCTAGTTGTCTTTTGTCAGACCTCATAGATATAATCTCAGTAACATCCTTTATGAATAAGAAATGAAGGTGATAGATTTTAGGGATTACATTTGATATAGTGCCACAGTGCCTGAAGAGCTAGGGAGAGAAGTTCCCAGTATTGTACAGGAGGCAACAACAAAAAATATTCCAAACAAAAAGATAAGGAAAGCAAAATAGCTGTCTGAGGAGATTTTATAAAAAGCTGAGGAAAGAAGGAAAGTGAAAGGTAAAGGAGAAAGGGAAATCCTGCTGAATACAGAATCATGGAGCATAGCAAAGGGAGAGAAGGTTTTCTTAAATTAGCAATACTAAGAAATAGAAAAAAACCAAAATAGGAAAAAGATCTCTTCAAGAAAATTAGAGATATCCAGGGAAAGTTGTATGCAAAAATGAGCATGATAAAAGATATAAATAGGGATTTAACAGAAGCAGAAGATATTTAAAAGAGGTCGCATGAATATACAAAAGAACTATAAGAGAAAAATCTTAAACATCATTGATAACTAATATGGTGTGGTTACTAATCTAGAGCTAAACATCCTGCAGAATGAAGTCAAATGGGCCTTAGGAAGCATTGCTAACAACAAGGCTAGTGGAGGTGATGGAATTCCAGCTTGAGCTATTTAAAACCCTAAAAGATGATGTTGCCAAAATGCTACATTCAATATGCCAGCAAATTTGGACAACTCAATAGTGGCCACTGAATTGGAAAAGATCAGTTTACATCCCAGTCTTAACAAAGGACAGTGCCAAGGAATGTTCAAATTATTGAACATTTGCATTCATTTTATATGCCAGCAAGGTGATGTTTAAGATCAAGCTAGGCTTCAGCAATATACGTAAACTGAGAATTAGCAGAAGGGCAGGTTGGTTTGAGGAGGCAGAGGAACTAGAGACTAAATTGACAACATTTGATAGATTATGGAGAAAACAGGGGTGTTTTTTATTGTTGTTGTTTGTGTTTTTTTTTTTTTTTTGTGGGGAGGGGGAGAGAAAGGAATTCTACTTCCAATTTATTGACTACACTAAAGCCTTTGACTCTGGATCGAAACAAAATGTGGCAAGTTTTTTAAGAGAGGGAAGTACCAGATCAATTTACTTGTTTTCTGATGAACCTAGAACCACAGATTGCTTTAAAAATTGGAATAGAAGTACAACAAAGCTGTATATTGTTATCTTATTGATTTAACTTAAGGCAAAATACATCATGTCAAATGCCATGTTGGATGAGTCAAAATTTAGTCTCTGAGAAATATCAACACTCTCAAATGCAGATGATACCATTTTTTTTTGGAAGAAAGTGAAGAATTAAGAAGTTACCTGATGAGGTTGAAAGATGAGACTATAAAAGCTGTTTTAAAGTTTTGCATCAAAAAAACTAAACTGTTGGTAATTGATCCCATCATTTCCTGACAAATAGAGGGAAGAAAAATGGAAGCAGTGTCAGATTTTATATTCTATGGACCAAGTTCATTGCAGATGGTGACTGCAACTATGAAATTAAAATATGTTTGCTTCTCCCTGGAAGGAACACATTGGTAAATCTGAAATGCATAATGAAAAATCAAGAAACATTTACTTTTTTAACAAAGGCTCTTATCATCAACATTATGGTTTTTTCAGTAGCAATGTTTAGCTGTGAGAATTGAACTATAAGGAAAACTGAGTATCACTGAACTGTGGGCTGGAAAAGACTCTTGAGAATCCCCTTGGACAGCCAGGTGGTCAAATCAGTCAATACTTAAAGAAATTAATTCAGGCTATTCATATACATGAACCAGGACAGACTTAGAGATAAAGGAGGATAGAAGCGCATAGCATGCTATAGTCCATGTTGGGTTACAAAGAGAATGGCAACAAAAATCTGTTATAACAACCTTTGGCTCAAAAGAATTTTTTGAATTCATCTCATAAAAACAGTTTTAGGACTATTATCCAAGCTATAAAAATAGTTCAATTTATTCTACCACTTAAACAATTGGGCCTATAGTAGGCAATTAATGTTTTATTATTCTAATAAATTATTTACTGGACAGCCTTTCTCAATCAAGAAGCATTTATTAAAGGCCTATTATGTGCTAAGCACTGGGAATACAGAGACAAAAAGAAAATAATTCTTGATCTTAAGGTGCTTATATTCTATATCAGTAGACATGCATATGCATAAAAATGTACAGAATATGTAAAAGGTAATTTAGTGGATCAGAAAAGGCCAAGGTTGTCTTTTTAAAAATTTAACATCACTTAATAAAACCTAAGCTGTTGCTTATTTTTTGAGCCCTTTAGTTCTTGTTTAAAACATTTATTTGTTTTTTATATGCCACTGGTTCCTTTTTGCAAGAAATGTTATTATCTGTAATTTTCTATTTTGTATCTTAATCACTTTAGTAATCCACCTAAATTTGTATTTTCCCCAAACAAAAAAGTCTAGAAGGAAAAGCTTTCTTTAGCCCTCTTAGCCTCAATCCATTTAAAACCCTTTATAATCTCTTTGTGCACTCTGATCCAGCTGTACTAGGTTTTTTGGTTCCTCTTACATGACACTTCCATTTTCTGTCTTCATACATTCACATTTACTGTTACCTTTGCCTGGAATGCAGTACTTATTTCAACTTTAGTAATTAGTTGTCTTCAAAACTTAGTGGAAACAATTCCTTCCTGCCTTCTTACCTTCCTTCCTTTCTTTTTCCAAATATATATATAGTTTTCGGCATCCCTTTTTATAAGATCTTGTGTTCCAATTTTTCTCTTCGCCATCCTTATCTCCTCCCTCACTAAGACAACAGGTAATCTGATATAGGTTAAGTATGTGCATTTTTAAAAACATTTTCATATTTGTCATGTGCAAGAAAAATCAGATCAGAAGGGGAAAAAACCATCAGAAAAAAACCGAACATACAAACAAAAAGTGAAAATAGTATGTATGCTTCAATCCATATTTAGTTTCCTTGGTTCTCTCTCTGGATGTGGCTGGCATTTTCCATCCCAAGTCTATTAGAATTGCCTCATCATATAATCTTGTTATTGTGAACACTGTTTTCTTGGTTCTGTTTGCTTCACTCAGCATCAATTTATGTAAGTCTTTCCAGGCTTTTCTGCAATCATCCTGCTCATCATTTCTTATAAAACAATAATATTCCATTATATTCATATACTATAATTTATTCAGCCATTCCCCAACGGATGGGCATCCACTCAATTTCCTGTCCTTATCACTCTAAAAAGAGATAACACTACACACCTGTCAGATTGGCTAAGATGACAGGAAAAGATAATGACAAATGTTGGAGGGGATGTGGGAAAACAGATACTGATACGTTGTTGGTGGAACTGTGAACAGATCCAACCATTCTGGAGAGCAATTTGGAACTATGCTCAAAAAGTTATCAAACTGTGCATACCCTTTGACCTAGTAGTGTTTCTATTGGGCCTATATCCCAAAGAGATCCTAAAGGAGGGAAAGGGCCCCACATGTGCAAGAATGTTTGTGGCAGCCCTTTTTGTAGTGGCAAGAAACTGGAAACTGAGTGGCTGCCCATCATTTGGAGAATGGCTGAATAAACTATGGCATATGAATGTCATGGGATATTATTCTGTAAGAAACAATCAGGATGATTTCAGAGAGGCCTGGAGAGACTTACATGAACTGATGCTGAATGAAATGAACAGAAACAGGAGATACATGGCAACAACAAGATTATATGATAATCAATTCTAATGGATATGGCTCTTCTCAATAATGAAGTGATGCTGAATGAAATGAGCAGAACCAGGAGATCACTGTACATAGCAAAAACAAGACTATAAAATGATTAGTTCTGATGGATGTGGCTCTCTTCAACAATGAGATGATTCAGAACCGTTCCAGTTATTCAGTGATGAAAAGAGAGCCATCTACATCCAGAGAGAGGACTGTGGGAACTGAGTGTGGTTTACAGCAGATTATTTTCACTCTTTCTATTGATATTTGTTGGCATTTTATTTTGCTTCTCAGTTTTTTTTTCCTTCCATTTTTCTTGTGCAGCAAGATAACTGTATAACTCTGTATACATATATTGAATTTAACATATATTGTAACAAATTTAAAATGTATTGGACTACCTGCCATGGAGGGGGGAGGCGGGTGGGTGGGTGGAAGGAGGGAAAAATTAGTAACAGAAAGCTTTGCAAAGGTCAATGCATATGTTTTGTAAATAAAAAGCTTTAAAACAAAACAAAACAAAACAAAACATTTTTGTACATGTGGGTCTGACCCAGTTGTGATACTACTGGATTAAAGGGTATGCGGTTTTATAACCCTTTGAAACTAGTTCTAATACCTTACACCATACTTCATGATACATATTAATAGATATGTGAGCTTAAATATTAAAGATCATAAATAAAAAAGCTGGAAGACAAGTAGATCATAAGCTTCTCAAAGCTATGAGTAAGAGATGTATTCTTAACCAAACAAGAGAAAGAGGCAGTTACAAAATGTAAAATAGATAACTTTGAAAGGAAACTTAAAAGGTCTTGCACAGACAAAATTAGTGCACCCAAGATAAGAAAGGAAATGGATAAATGGGAAAAAATTTTTTTTGGGTAATCTGATAAAGGTTTAATATTCAACATATATAAACAGTTGATAAATATGTACATATAACAAATGCAAATATATTGTACATACACATACACAAAAGAGTTGTAGCCATTGCCCTGTAGATAAGTGATCAGAGGTTATGAACAAACAGTCCTCAAAAGAATTGCAGAATATTCATGACCACATGAAACGATACTCTAATGCACAGTAAAAAAAAAAAAAAAAAACTAATCTAAATGGCTTCTAAGATTCTACTTCAGACACTGTAATTTGTCAAAAATGGCAATTATCAATGTTGGAATGGATGTAGAAGGATTGTCCCACTACTACATTGCTAGTGGATCTATGAAATGGCTCAATCATTTTGGAAAGCAATTTAAAATTATAAATAAAGTGATTATACTGTTTATATCCCATGAATTAGAAACTGTTACTGGGCTTATATTCTAAGGAAACCACTAATGAGAAAGTCACCATATGACACCAGAATATTTATAGCAGCTTTTGTATGTATGTCTCTGTGTGTAAAGAATTAGAAAACAAAATAGATGCTCATTGATTGAGGAATGGTTAGTCAATATTGTGGTCCATGTACATAGTAAAATATTACTATGCTATTAAAAATGATGTGTGTGATAAATACAGAAAAGTATGGAAAGATAATTACAATGATGCTAAATGGTAAGGAAATAGAAGTGAATGTCACAAAATTATAAAGATCAAGTATGATCTGAATGAAGGTATATCAGGGGAAATCCACAACCTATTCCTTCATAGAAGGGAGGTTCACAGGTGTTAACATTATACATATTTTTGGATTATTTCCATGTATCAATTCTGTTGATTTTTTTTCTTTTAAAAAAAAATATTGCTTGTTGTGTGGGATGACTTTCTAAGAGGGATTTAGAATGGATACTGGGGATAATTATATTAATGTAAGAATCAGAAGATATCATTAAAATTTGTTTAAAAACATCCCCAAGATAATGATTTTTTTCCAAATTTATTAATAAGTTTTATAAATGGTTTTTTCAAGATATTTTTGAAAATATTTGGAAGATTTAAAAAAATACATTTTATTAAATTTTATTATGTAGATACTTTGACTTTATTGAGAGCAATATGAGCAATTGAGAGGAAAAATGAGATTTTTCATAATCCAATTATAGAATCAGATAATTTTAATTATGATTTTTAGTAATTTTAGTAAATTTAGTAATTAATGTGATTTAAGTCTGTACACAATTTATTGTGCAAATAAATGCAAGAATCTTCCACAACTTTATTTTATTTGCAGATTGGAAAAATGAGATATGTCAGTGTTCGGGACTTCAAAGGAAAAGTCCTAATTGATATTAGAGAATATTGGATGGATCAGGAAGGTGAAATGAAACCTGGTAGAAAAGGTGAGTTTTTTTCCTTCTTTGAAAGATAACTAGGAATTGTTAAGATAGATCTATACTTACATGTGCCTAAAGAATAGATGTAGTGAAGAATTTAAAGTTCTTATCTTTAGAATTTACCTAAAACCTAATTACTCCAACTACTCATTAGGAAATTATGTCATTAATATGAAAATTAACTACATCTTCTCTTTGTAATTATCTTAGTGTAGGGTTAAAAACAAAAACCATTCTGCAGCCTCTTTTTGGTCTGTAGGTGATGACCATAATTTTTTTTAGGTTATATTATTGGGATCTGTTTTGTCATGACAAGTACTATCATATTGAAAAGACTTCGCTTTGGTAATCAAGCCCATTACCAGAAAGTTGTTTACTAGTTTTTTGGCCACCGAAACTCATGAAACCACCTACTGAGGCATGGGAGAATTGTAAATTCCACTGAGAATTCAGTGGAAAGAATACTTTGACTTGTTACATTCTAAGCATGATGAGATTAACTTTATTCTGTTCCCCCAACATTGTGTATGTAATTTTAAAAAACACAATCTGTTATTTTTAAGATTTAAAATTAATATATATTCATATAAAATTTAATGTGATTTAAAAAAAATTAATAGTCCAAATAATTTTCAGAATGTTCCTTATATGATCCATCAAATTGAGTTTTTAATCATTTTTTAAATATATTTTGTTTTATGATATTTGAGATAATTGGATGCCAACTGGACTGCCACAGAATTAGTTGGGAATACTATTTTCTTAAGTTCTTTTCTTTAGGAGTGACATTTTATCTATTCTCTGTCTTTGATCTATAAGAGATTAATTGCTAATATTTATCGCTATTCTTGACCTTTTCCTTCATCTTCTCTTATATCTGTTTTATTGAAATCTGCTTATTCAAGAAGCCTTTATTGGGCACTTGCTTTAATGAGACCCATATTCAGTACCACAAAGGAAAGAGAAGACTTAATCTTTGCTTGTGAATTAAGGAAAGAACTTAATTTTTTTTTTTTTCCAGTTCAAATATTTATTTAAGGGCCTTTTGAGTACAGAACATTGTGTTAGAGGCTTGAGAGATAGAAAGTTTAGATAAGAAATGGTCTTCATCTTGGACAATAATGAAAGTTCACAAGCTTATAGTGCTTTAAAGTTTTCAGAGCACTGTCTTTGAAAGTGACTTTGAGGTACATTTGGGGTAGTGTATGTAATAGATGAGGAAACAACTTGAATTGGGGAGAGGAGGAAAGATTGAATTCCTACTAAGTTCTGGGTGTTGAGATTCAAACCCAGGGTACACCTGACTCTTAGGATTCTTATTGCATCCCTCAGTATTGAATTTAGTTTAGTTGGGATATGACACAGAAACATAAATTACTCTATCATGCATAACTACATATGAGGTGGAGAGCAAAGTGTTTTGTGTGGCTTCAGGGAAAGGACCATGATTGCTAGTGGGTGGAAATCAGGGAAGGTTTCATGGAGGAAATAGCCTATTATTTGTCCTTTAATGAATAATAAGTAGGAATGCAATCAGTGAAAGAGAGAAGACATTGCAGATGTTAGGGAATAATAATTCCTATTAATAATAATAATTATTCCTAATAATCTTTAAATAAACAAAAAGCATTTCTGTAGTGTTTTAAAGTTTATATAATCTCAGATGATTTTTTCGTAATGACCCTGGGAGGTAGATATTCCCATTTTACTGTTGCCTTGTGTAGAGACACCTAGTTGAGTAAGTGTCTGAGGTAGTATCTGAACTCGAGTCTTTTTCACTCCCAAGTCCGTTGTGTTCTGTTCATTATATAGCACAGCATGGGCCACAGGTACAATAAAGTTGGCAAAGTTTAGTGTGTATTGGGAAAGAGAATCCTTGGTGTAGTTTAATTGAACATAGAATAGATGAAGCGGGGAGAATACTAAGAGATAGAACTTAAAAAGTAAGGTAGTTTTAGATTGTGGAGAGTCTTGAATGTTGAGTAATTTTTATATTGAAAAAACCAATGGCTGTTAGGGTTTAATAGCTTGTGTGCATAGCCCAGTTGTAACATGTGACTTAGGGTAAATTTCTTAAACTTCTCTATGTTTTAGGGTCTTCATCTGTAAAATGGTGTTGGACCAGATGCTCCCTAAGGAATTCCATAAACTTTGTAGGCAGTAGGAAACTATTGAACTTAGCAATGCTATTATCTTGTCTACCCACAAGGATAATTAGAAGGAGGAAGAATTGAAGAGTTAAAATCTCTTAGGAGGCCATTACAATAATCTTAAGTGATTTGTGTTGAAGAATGGTGTAGTGGCAATGGAAATTTAAAAAAAGAGGGATAGTTATGAGACTTAATGGAGATAGAATTGAAATGATTCATTATTCCTGGAAATGAGAGATGAGTAAGAGGGAAGAATCAAGAATGTTCCTGTGGCTTCAGACTTCTGAGACTGAGTGCCAGAGAAATGATTAGAAGGAACATGTATAGGGATGAAGATAATGAGCTCAGTTTTGGACATTGTGATTTAGAAGTATCAGGAGTAATGACATCTAGGTAGAGATTATTATATATAGGTAGGAAGACAGGTAAGTCTGGTGATTAAAAGGGAGATTCAAATTTAAGATTTAACTACCTACAAGATATTTTTTGTAAGTTTTATGAGTATATGAGTTTGTATAAGGAAGAAAATGCTGAAAAAGGAGAAAAGGGCTAAGGAGAATTTAACCCTAACATGTTGGGGAGGAAATAAAGGTCTTGATAAAGAGTAATCTGATTAGGTAGAGCTTATAAAACCAATAGTGGCTGGTGAATCTCTTTATACAAAGTAAAAGTTGTTTTTAATAGAAGTAGTGCATTCATCAGCAATTAGAGAACCAAAGCAGCCACATGAACATAACAGACAACCATTTGGACTGCCTGAAAATATTAGCTCATGGTAAAATTTTGCTTATTTTCATTATTTACCTCACTTTTCTGTCATTTGGAGTATTCCCCTTACTGTCTTCCTTTTTTATATAAAATTTCATTGTCTCCTACATGGTATTGTTAACTTTGTTGCTTTTTCTATAACATCATCTTTTTAAAATCTTGTTTGGATAAACAAGATTTCTTAATGTCTTAAGATTGTCTTAAATATTGGTGTTTTAATTATCTTCTATCCCTATTTCTGCTTTTCAGTAATAGAAAATCCAACATAGTAGTCAATTTTTTTTTTTGTTGCTATAAATGCTCAATTATTGGAAATAGTTTAAATAGCCTTTCTTTTGTTTGCTGTGTATTTCGCAGTTTTGCCCTCTACATATAGAAATCTTCAAAATTTATTTTTTCTCCATTTATTTACTCATAGAATTAGTGCATTAAATACTGGAGGTTTGGAGACTAAGATAGAAAAAGATATATTTGACTTCTTGAGCTTAAATCAAAATTAAGACAAGGTGAAAGTGTGTAACTGTAAGAGTTAATTGTATCCATTGTATAACTTTGTATAAAACTTGATAATTTGCTAGTATACCATGTATTTTTATTGTCCTACTTTAATTCTTGAGATGTGATAGTAAAAATGAAGTTTACTTTCTTTACTGTGTAGGGTAACTCCCTTTATTTGTATTGCTAAGTTTTGTAGCCTACAGAATTTAGTGAAATGTGACTGGTTAGTGTGTGTTGTATAGTTTTCTGAAATACTAAATGTGTCCTGCACTTTGTGGTCTCCCTGCCCCAAGTTAGCTTCATCAGAGATGTCCAGAATCCTGGCCTGGGGCCTGTACCCTGGGAGCTGCTTAACCCTCTAGAACTAAGTGATTGACTTGTGTTCCTATGGATCTTTGGAGAAAAACCTTACTTGGTACTGGATTTGGTTGTTATGCAAATTTGTGCATGCCTGCTTGGTTTGCTAATTTCCCAATGACTGTGCTATCACTGTGTATTATCTTTTGCTCTGATTACTTATCAAGATTGCATAGGAATGTGTTTCAAAATTGAAAGGTAAAAGTATTCCATCAGAATGGAGCTGGTGTATAAGAGCAATAATGATCTTGTTTGGCCTGACCAGAGAAAGCTTTGTGAGGAAATAAAGAACTACATAGCAGTAATAACGCTTTTTCTTTTTTAAACTCTTAATGGTATTCAAGATCGGTAATTTAAGATTTATATTGTGATATTTTAATTGTAAAGTTACATTGTAAAGATCTGCACTGAAAATACATTTTAACTCTATTTTTTAAAAAATGTGTTTTAGGTATTTCTTTAAATCCAGAACAATGGAGCCAGCTGAAGGAACAGATTTCTGATATTGATGATGCAGTAAGAAAACTGTAAAATCAGAGCCATATAAAACCTGTACTGTTTTAGTTGTTTTAATCAGTCTTTTTACATTGGCTTTTGTTTTCTAAACTATTTGTTTTCCAAGCTATTGTATATTTGGATTGCAAAACAATTTGTAAGACGAATCCTTTTTTTTAAATGTGCATTAAAAGTGTATTCTGAGTGAAGCTAATTGTCTATACTTTATTAAAAAGGAATGCTTTGCATCCACCACCTGGTGTGAAATAAAATCAAGTAATAAAATCTAATTTTGTGGCCTTTTTTGATGAGAAGTGTTGATTCTTGGCAAGGCCAATATTTGCAATTTGTGGATCTTTTAGTTTCAGCTCAACTGATGTTAAAGGAGGCATTGAATAGCATTGAATTTAACAATAAACATTTGATTTATGAAAGCTAGAGCCTATCATTTTTTCTCTTCAAAATATCCAAATATCCAAAACTGATTTGACTTTTAACTTTTTCCACTGTCAGTTTTACTTCTTTCCCTTTTCATTTCATTCATTTTCCCCTAAGGTGGCTTGTCTTTTTGAAATTTTATTCCACTTTTTTCCCTTGATGATACAATGTTAGTTTCTAGAGACTTCAGTGTTAGAGAAATTCTGAGATTATCATTCATATGGGTATCGTCAATTTAAACACTTGTATATGGAAGCCTTAGGATTAATACTGTAAGAAATACTGCTTTATACTTCAGAATAAACATTGCTTCTATTTACTCAAAGCAAGTGTATATTAATTACCCCAGAATTCTATGTAGTTATCAAGCCACCTTTTTTAGTCTGTAGAAAATCATGATATGAAAGTCTTAATTTACCTTTACTTTTGAAAGATGTTTACAGATTTTAGGATGATGTCTGTAAAATCAGATATTATTGTTAAATTACCTCAGACTAGGATTTAATAAAAATCCAGAAAGTTTACTGGTCCTAACTTTTTATTTTCGATACTGAGAAAATGGATAGTATATAGACTTTGCCATCTGAGAGTATGATAGTATATAAACTTTGTCATCAGAGAAATAATTATGCTTAACCATATTGCTATATTATTTTAGTAAACTTTTATAATAATAGGCTGATACTTGTTTTCTATGGTTTCTCCCATATTAATCTGTTGGGAATGATATTGTTTTGGCCATGTACTTAAGTGCCAACATGCACCTAAGTGGATTTGGTTCACCTAGACTTAGCTTTTAGCTCCTTTACCCTATTATGTCTGAAGAGGGAGGCACAGGAATGGTGAAATAGAAAATGTACATACAGTTTGATAATGGATATAATAATTGTAAGATCTGAGGATAGGAGTGTGAAACCATGAAATACTTGTGAAAATCTTGTTTGTATTAAAAGGAAATGTAACTGAGTAGTTAGAAAAGATGGGGAGACTAATAGACACTCAGCTTTAGATTGAAGGCAAATAGAGATAGGAACACATATTTTGAATGATCCAAATTTGATCACATTTTTAGAATAGAATATACATTCAGATAGGACAATGGAAAATGAGATACTTTTACTGTGGTGGCATTTTAAGATCAATTCATATAATCATGTGATTATGATTTATTCATAATATTTTTTGAAGACCTTTTAAGAATAAATTCTTGTGGACAAAGTGGATTTGGATTTGGCAGCAAAATGGCTACTGCCGTCAACCAGCTTAGACATTAGTGTTTCATTGGTTTTCTGCAAGTGCTTGGAACTCCTCCACTCTTCCTATTATGTTTATTTGATTTGCAGTACAGAAAACATTTTATAATAGTCAGGTGCTTAATTTTAAGACTATCTGGCCAATGAATACTGATTCTTAACTGAAAATTACTCTTTTAAAGTAAGATTTTGTACTTTTTAGATGACTTCTTATGGTATCTTTTGATTAAATACATCTTTGGGAGAATAAGGAAATTCTTGATATATAATAGTACCTATGATAAAGACCAAAAGATTCAAATTCTATTTATCTAAATTGAAATTTTGCCCAGTTTTTGGAGTGAAACAGTAAACCCTATTAATTTATCTGAAAATTTAATCTGAGGATTTAATTAACAAGAGTGGACTTGAATTTGGTTGGTAGGGAATAATTGGGTGGTGTATTTCAAAGCTTTAAATAGATTTGTAAGCTAACATAATTAATATACTTTGCTGTTGTGAAGGTAGTGCTGAAATAATCTAGGTGTTGAACAGCTTGTTAAAATAATTATACATACAAGTAGTTGCATTGATATTAGTAATTTGATATCTGCTAAAATGATAAATCAAATACACCTGCTGAGTATTCAATACATAGTTAATTTTATTATTATTTGTGTGGGTTAGGGTTTTAGAACAAGTTTAAGGGAAGCATTATTTTATTCATCATTCTTCAAAATAAAATCTCTTGGCAAATAAAATTTGGCCCTAGAAGTATGATACTTCAAGAACTGATATTTGACAGTTAGGCCTCAGTAAATTGCACTATTACTCCAGTGTACGAACCTGTAATTAATGCAACAAAAAATTCCTTGATGCTTTCTGTCCTTTTATGCTTTATAAGTACAAAATGACTTTTAGAGAAAACCATCTGCTTTGTCAGCTCTTAAAGATGATACGGTGTCTAGCCTTTTTTTTTTTTTTTTTAATAGAAGAAGCAGTACCATATAATGGAGAAAGTACTAGATATGGAGTTAGTTTTCTCAACTGCAAAATGAGAGGGTTGATCTGGAACTTAGGAAATCTAAATCTATGATCCTATAATCTGGGTTCAGTTTTGAGCTCTGATACTGACCATGGGCAAGTCACCTCTTTGTATATCAGTTTTCTTATTTGTAAAATGGAGATGCTAATAGTAAACTGGTTGTGAGCAGTGATTTGTAAGCCTTAAAGGATTGTGCATGTATATGTATATATTATACACACAAAACCACATATATGTATATGATTAGAAGAAAATTATTTTGACTGATGAGGAAGGACAGAAATATTGTAGTCTTATTTCTACATATATATGTGTGTATATATATATTCCACATATATATATACACATATAAATATAAAAAATATAAAAATTGTAAGCAATTTTCTGAAGTGTTTTCTTGCAATCCAGAAGTGTTTGAATAACTTCAGAAAAGTAAAACCAAACAAAGCAGGTGACTAATGCATTGTCAGTTTTACTGAGTTTTTGAGCAATATTGCTTCTTGATAGTTGCACTTTGTGCTTTGGTGATTTAAGATTTGGTATATAACCCATAACAATTAAAAGTTATCCAATACTAATAAAATTCAGTGTTCAAAAGAATTAAGAGTTGAGTAGATTTGTATGGTAGATTGACAATTCAGAAACCACATTTAGTGGTTTATTTAGAATTTGGTGATACAGAATAAAGCCTTAAGAATAAAATATATGTCCATTGACTGGTTGAATATGCTACATGGTATCGTTAATGGTTCACACTGGTCTAATAGTTTATCGTTTGTGTACAATATAATTTATATCTGATAAATGCCAACAAGGGAAAAATCATCAGTGGAAAATGTAAATGAAATTTGTTTATGCCTGTACCATGTACTCCTTTTCAGGTATTTCTTCTAATGGAAATGAGGCCAGTAAAACACTCAAAACTGAAAAAATTGTTTAGATAAAACTTGATGAGAATGCTGTCTCTAGGGGGTAAAAATTCACAATTATACAAACGTATAATTCTGGTAACAAATCAATTTGTCTACCATTGTGAAATGTCTGTATGCTTTGGTACTGTCTGCCATGGAGATATCCTTGAATATAATTCTCCATCTGTGAATATCTTAAACGTTGAAATAAAAATGAGAAGTGTACTCTTTATGTGATCCTAGTTCGACGATTTGAAAATGAATGGATGAGACATCTGTGGGTTTTTTTTTTTTTAATGGAACCCTGTTCTGTGTATGTCCTGTGAAATCTGTGGGCTGCTTTTCCATCATCCATCATCTCCTAAATCATGTAAATAAGTAGCTGTATGGAGCACTCAGACCCCCTTACCACTCTTTAAATGAGTCTTCGGCTCCCTTGGCATATGCTTTGCATTGCATATTTGACTTTTTTATTAATATTTTGAACTTATTCATCCTTTTACAAGTTCTCTTTTGTCCTCAATGTTGTCATTTAGATCCTAAAATGTTTTATTTAACTTTTTGGTTGAAGGAACAAGGGAGGTAGGATAAATGAATGGATTATCTAAATAAATGGATTGGGAACCAGAATGTGCACATTATTTTTACTGGTGAATGTGAATGCTTAGTTACTTAGCCATTCAATGCCATACTTATCTATTAGTAATAATTTAGTAATATTAGTAATAAGTTCCATTTGGCTAGGGGAAACGCTAACTTTTCTAGCTCAACATCTAATCCTGATAGGTCTGAATGCAAAAATACAAGAAAAAGTTCCTCACATCTTTGGTTTCTTAGGAGGAATGTAGAAAAATCTATACAACATGAAGCAATTTGAACTCTTTGAAACCAAAGCTTATAAGTTTGTATTTTCAAAACATACTTATTATTTCTCTTGTGTCTCTACAATAATACTGTGAAATAGAAGGATGCATACTTAGACCTGTAATCAAATCATGGCTTTGATATCAGCTTCATGACCACAAGTCTGTTTCCTTATGTAAAATAGAGGATGCTAATTCCAATATGTATTGAACAGGTAGGAAAAATCAGAAACGAGGTGTGGAGGCCTGCCTTTGCAGGGAACTAGGTTCTTGAATGGAGGGTTGGAGTTCCACGAAGTGGAACAAGAGATAGCACACTCTATGGCGTGGTCATCAAGTTCGATTTATTGGCAAAAGCTTGTTCAATTTTTTCAAGAAAGCTTGTAATTTTTATAGTCTTAAAAAGTTCATTAGAGATAGGACAATTATTTGTCTAGGATTACAAAATTTTCTTGGGGCCCAGAAGTTCCCAGGATCCCAGGTGCAATGCTTCTTAGAAAAAAAGAATGTACAAAGTAAATTCATCAAACAGTATAATAATAGTGAAACTTTAACTAAAGGTAAATGTACCTTGTGGTCATCATGTCATGTCTGGCAGGACATGAGCTTCTCTGAAAGTAACACATTTATTCCAAGATTTATACAATGCTTTTAAATTTTTAACATGGTCATAAAATTTTTTTACAATAGAGACATTCAATTTTCTCAAGGACTTCATTTTCTTCAGCCCATTTATTAATCACTTGTACAATAGCTTGTTTTTGTGCAGGGGTCAGTAAACCATGCAGTGGCCTACTTCTCTTTACCTTTTCCCCATGACTTATTTGCTACCAATGTGTCCATCTATTACTGATGTTTACTATTCTTTTCATTATATCATTATTTATGTAAACTCGTATAGGGGAGAGAAGAGTCAGGTTGATTGGATCTGGAATTGTTTCAAACAAGAGGGAGTAACTGGAGATTTCTTTTGGAGTTTTTGGGGAAAGCTTATCAATTTCCCAAGTTTCCCAGTCTCTAAGTTTGATTAATGCTTCACTAGTAGAGAAACCTTTCATGTTTGGGCAGAAAGTACAAAGGGGCTTTTGGGGGTGAAGGGATATGTGCTCAGCCTCATTGTGATGGATGGGTATATACATACAGCTATGCTAAGAACTCCTACGACAGAAATTAAGCAGATAATCATTAACCAAATGTATCCTCGATTGCTTAGTTCTGTGGGGGTTTCTTCATGGTGCCTTGCACACATGAGGGTCAGGCCCCTGTGGAGACTGTGTCATTCCACCCAGGGTCCTTGGCTTCCTGCAAAGAGGTCTGTAAATCTTCAACTTTAGGCAAATTATAAATTCAGCATATCAATTTATGTTTATTTTTAAACAATATCTATGGGTTGTCAAACGCAAACTTGAAACTGTATTTTCTCAGACTTTTTAATTTTTCCCCATTAGAAAAAAGATAACAGATGGCAATATATATTTGGTATGCATTTCCAAGGGGTGAACTTGGCCATCATGTATTTTTACTTTAGAATTTGGGTACACACATTCCCCTTGCCCCCCTTCTTTGTTTGAATCATAGGTTGAAAGGATCTGAAAGGTGATCTAATATAGCTTCCTTATCCCTAGATAGGGTTACCCCCCAGCAAAAAATACAATTATACTCTTTCTCTAAAATGTCTAAAGACTCCATTTCAAATTCTGCCATACAATCCTTGGAGTTTAGTGTTGTTAAGGTCAAACTTATATGTTACTTTTAAAACATTACTTAAAGGCAGAAGTTGCCCATTGCTACTTGAATATTAATATTTAGTTTCTTTGCCTTCTTTGTTGAAATAAGCTCAGTTCCTTTAATTTAATCAAATTGGCAGTGGTTCTGAAATGGAATTACACTTTAAGTCTTTCCCAAATCTAGTTGTATCTCTGAAGTTTTAAGTCGCGGCCATTTCAGTATACAAGCTCTCCTTTTTACATGTTCTGAGCTTACACACTTCCTTCCCTATCCACACAGGCTACTGTAGGGAACAGTAACAAAGCTGGCCCAGTTTAACAGTGTCAGCTGGTAGTTAAATCTAATGTCTCTATCCACAATACTGTTTTACTTTTCTCATATAATACCTTCCAGAGCTATTCCACTGCTTTTACCATTCAGTACATTCTATCTTGTATTCAGTATATTGTACCGTAGCATCTCAGATCCTTCCTTCACTTTTCCCAATTCAGCTGATCCCTGTTGGAATAAGGATTCCTGCTCAACGTTCTGATCAAGACCTTCAAGAAGGTAGAAAACAACATTTCCTGTGGCAACTCATTGCATTTATATTTTGATTGCCCTCTTCTGAGTATACTCAGGTATTTCACTAGCCTATTTAACATGGGGCACCCAGAATTAAGTACAGGACTCTAGATAGGGTTTGTGGTCTAAACGGTCCTCCTCAGTGCTAAAATCAGTGCTTCTGACTGCCATATTATACTGTTTATTTATTAAACTTAGTCTACTAAAGCTCCCAGTTATTTTCCAAACATTGTCTAGCTCAGCTTTGCCATTTTGTACTTAATGAAGTTGAGTAAGATTTTTTCTAATTTTTGCCCTAGTTACATGTTAAAATTTTAACATTTAAAAATTGTTTTTGAGTTCCAAATACTTTCTTTACCTCTCTCCTCTCATAGCTCTGAAATGGTAAACAGTCAAATACAGGTTATACATGTGCAATCATGTAAAACATTTCCATATTGGTTATTTTGTGCAAGAAGACTCAGAAAAGGATGAAAGAGTGAAAAATCACGTTTCAGTCTATTCAGACAATATCAATCCCTTCACTGGGGAAGGGTAAGAATGCTTTGTCAGTCTTTTGGGATTGTCTGGTATTGTGTTGCTGAGAATAGCTAAGTCATTGATAATGCGGTTACTGTGTACTTTGTGTAAGGTGAGCTTTTACTGAAATCCTGCTTGTCATAACATTTCCATTGCAATCATATGCCTCAGCTTCTGTAGCCATTCCCCAATTGATGGGCATCCTTTTGCTCTCTAATTCTTAGCCATCACAAAAATAGCTGCTATAATTTTGTTTGCTTGTTTGTTTGTTACAAATAGGTCCTCTTCTCACCTCCTCCCCTTTTCCTTTGATCTCTGAGACTTAGTTGTGGTATTGCTGGATCAAAGGGTATACACAGTTTTATAATCCTTTGGGCATAGTTCCAATTTGTTCTCCAGAATAGTTGAGTCAATTCATGTGAAGTTGACTTTTTTGAACCCAAGGCTAAGACTTTTTTGTTTACTGCTATTGAATTTCTTAGTACATTCATCTCTGTGTTCTCATCTGAGACTTTTTGGTTTTAGCTTTGTTATCCATGCTAATTTGATAATTAATTATGGCCTCTATGCCTTTATCCAAGTCCTTGATAAAAGTAGTAAATAGAATGGGGCCAACTGCAGACCATTAATGACTGAATCCACCTTACTAGCCTATATTTTTCTACCTTGTTCACAAAGATTACATGACACCATTAGACAAACCCCTAAATAGAAATTATATGGTTGGGGTTCTGTATTTGACAATTGCTGGGAAAATGAAAGCAGTTTGGCAGAAAATAGACTGATATATACCATAATAAGGTCCAAATGGATATACAAACTAAATATAAAAGGTTACATAGATAAAGGAGAAGAGTACCTAAAGGTTAGAGTGTTTGGCCTAGAGTCAGGAAGATCTGAATTCAACTATGGCCCCAGATATGCGACTAGTTACTTAATCTCTGTCTCGGTTTCCTCATCTGCAAAAAATATAGCACCTACCTCTCAGTATTGTTGTGAAGACCAAACAAAACTAGGCATATGGTAAACATTAAATAAATGCTAGCTATCATAATAAGCTTAAATTAACTAAACATAAATAAACATAATTAACTAAAGAGATGTCACTATGAAAAGGTGCTCTAAATCACTGTTGATTAGAGAAATGTAAATTAAGACAACTCTGCAATACCACTACACACCTGTCAGATTGACTAAGATGACAGGAAAAGATAATGATGAATGTTGGAGGGGATGTGGTAAAACTGGGACCTTGATACATTGTTGATGGAACTGTGAACTGATCCAACCATTCTGGAGAGCAATTTGGAACTATTCTCAAAAAGTTATTAAACTGTGCATACCCTTTGACCCAGCAGTGTTTCTATTGGGCCTATATCCCAAAGAGATCTTAGAGGAGGGAAAGGGACCCACATGTGCAAACACGTTTGTGGCAGCCCTTTTTGTAGTAGCAAGAAACTGAAAATTGAGTGGATGCCCATCAATTGGAGAGTGGCTGAATAAATTATGGTATATGAATGTTATGGAATATTATTGCTCTGTAAGAAACGACCAGCAGGACGATTTCAGAGAGGCCTGGAGAGACTTGCATGAACTGATGCTGAGTGAAATGAGCAGAACCAGGAGATCATTATACACAGCAACAAGAAGACTATATGAAGATCAATTCTGATGGACATGGCTCACTTCAAAAATGAGATGATTCAAGTCAGTTCCTATGATCTTGAGATGAAGAGAGCTATCTACACCCAGAGAGCATTGTAGGAACTGAGGATGGATTACAACATAGTATTTTCACTCTTTGTTGTAGTTTGCTTGTGTTTTGTTTTGTTTTGTTTTTCTTTTTGATCAGATTTTTCTTGTGCAGCAAGACAGTTGTGGAAATATGTACAGAAGAATTGCACATGTTTAACATATATTGGATCACTTGCTGACTGGGGGGGTGGGGTGGGAAGAAAGGAGGGAGAAAAAAAAATGTGGAACACAAGGTTTTGCAAGGGTGAATGTTAAAAATTATCTCTGTGTATGTTTTGAAAATAGAGCTTTAATATTAAAAAATAAACTTAAAAAAATATGTCAAGAAACATTTATTAAGCACCTACTGTATGTCAGATGCTAGAAGTACAAAGACAAAAGTAAAATAAACTTGTCCTCATGAAGTTCTATAAGTGGAAACATACACACGGAAGTTTATACCAAAAATCTCCATTTAATTTGGAAGGAAATAAATGGATTGAGGTGGGGTTAGGCATAAAGAAGGAAAGATTTCATGGTGAAGATGGCCCTTGGGCTAAGATTCAAGTGAAACAGGTTTCTAAAGGCCGAGGGCAAGCTGAGGATGCATTCCAGGTGGGATTGTTCAAACAAAGTTTTGGAGACATTTAGAGCTGGATTGTTATGCCAAAGAGCAGCAAGAAGAGTCATGGAATGATATAAGGCTGGAGAGAGAGAGAGATTGGACTCAGATTATGAAAGGCTTGAAACCCCAGGGGAGTTTTTATTAGATTCTAAAAGTAATGAGGAGGTAATTTTATTACTTAAAAGTAATAATGGTGCTTAATGAGCAACAAGAATGATCAGATTTGACCTTTGTTTTGGGTATAACTTTTTGACGCCTATGGGGAGATTAGTATGGAAAGAAAGGGAGGCTTGAATCAAGGAAACCAAATTAGGAATAAGTCTAAATCAGCTAGGAGAAAGGGCTAAACCAAACTTGGCTTTTGCACCCTTTGGAATAGGAGTAAGAAAGATCTGAGTTTAAATATAGTCTCAGGTACTTATTGTGTGATCCTGGGCAAGGCCCTTAATCTTACTCAGCCTCAGTTTCTTCATCTGAAAAATGGGAAAAAAATAGCACCTACCTCCCAGATTTGTTAAGAGGATAAAATGAGAATATTTTAAAAGTCTTTTGTAAATTGTATAAATACTAATTGTTGTTAATATTATTTATTATTATTATTTCCTAGGCAAGGGGTGATAATGGACTGAACTAATGATGGCTTTCTGAGTAGAAAGAAGATATTGTGTGAGGGAAATATTGTAGAGGTAGAAACAAGTTGGAGAAAAAGAGACATGTAAGGGATGCTTAGAGCATGAATTTCTTCGTTAGGCTCTCTCATGGAAGTCTTTAACTCCCATGAATTTCATTATCAGCTCTGTTTAGATGATTCCCTGTCAATCAAACATTTATTTATGTTTCACTTTATTGTGAATAAAGTGAAAAACTTTGCAGGTACTGTATTTTTTTTTTTAATAAATTAAGAGTTTGTGACAACCCTGTATTGAGCAAATCTATTGGTGGCATTTTCCCAATACTCATTATTGTGCCTCTGTGTCATATTTTGGTAATGGTCACAATATATTTTTTTAAATGATCATAATATTTCAAACTTTTTCATTATTATCTGTTAGAGTGATCTGTAATCAGTGCTCTTTGATGTTACTATTGTAATTGCAATAAACTTTTAAGTGCCTACTATATGCCATGCACTGTGCAAAGCACTGATGATACCAAAAAGGAAAAAAAAAGGCTACAAACAGTTCCTGCTTTTAAAGAACTTGCAATCTAACTGAAAAGACAACATGCAAACAAATACGTTAAAAGCAAGACAGAATAAATAGGAAATAATTAAAAGACGGAAAGCACTGGAAATGATAGGGAAGACTTCCTATAAAAGGTAGGATTTTAGTTGGGACTTAAAGGAAGCTGGGGAGGTCAATAGTCAGGAGGAGGGAATGAGGGATGATGAGAAAATTCTCTGAGCTGAGAGATGGACTGTCTTGTATGTGAGACAACCAGAGGCAAGGATAACTGACTGGAAGAGTCTGTGTTGGGTATAAGGTGTAAAATGACTGGAAAGATAGGAGAGGACTAGGTTATGAAGGGCTCTTGTGTTTGATCCTAGAGGCAATATGGAGCCATTGGGTTTTATTGAGGAAGTGGGGTTGGAGCTTGATTGGACCTATGCTTTAGAAGAATCACTTCTCGACCAATGGAGGATGGATTGAAAAAGGGAGAGACTTGAAGTGAGTTGATTGAACATTACTTTTCTTTCCCTCCAAACCTGTCCTGTTGAGCTTGACCACGAGGCCATAGGATAAGAGATCACAGCTCAAACCCTGGGAGGCCTTCTAGTCCAAACTGCTTATTTCATAGATGAAGAAACGGGCCCGACAGATTTACGGGATTGACATCCAAGGTTACATAGATGGTAACCACTTAAAGGGTGGATTTTGAATTCAGACCCTCTGGCTGGGGATGAAAGCTCTAGCAACTATGGGCCTTTTGGGACAAAATTACTTTTTGGTTTATGATGATGCACAGAGATGAGGTCAGAAAAAGCAACAGGATGGATGCTGCATGATTAAATCAGACAAAGCTCTGCATTTGCATCAAAGAGAGCATGATCAAGGAAAAAAAATAAATTTGAAGGTTTTAAGTTTGAACAATCTGATGAGAAAACCAGTCTTTCACAAAAAGTCCTATTCTGTTGCTTCATAATGGTATGGCCATCCCAGAGGGACCCAAGTTCTGACAGTTCTTATCAAGGTAGACCTTTTTTTGAGTTGTGTCAATATAGTCTGTTTTGCATTTGAGGATTATCAGCCCAAGTAAATTCTGAGAGGCTTATAAGATAAGGCTTTATAAGATAAACACTTGTCCACTGAACTATAAAGAAGGCAATGATATATACATGTCTGGTTTTAGCTGCAGCAACTAATGGGAAGTATCTTCTCAGGTACAGAAGAGGTTTGATGTGCATCCTTGGAAGGATGACCCACATTCTAAAATCATGTGTCCTTTAAATGAGGGGAAAAAAACATCTTTTCTCTGCCCAGAGAACCAGTCATTGTATATTACATTAACAAAGCTGTAACAAATTATGGAGCTGGTGGAAATTACTGCTCTCTTCTGGGATTTTAAGAAATCCTTTGAATGTGCATTCTTGATTTATCAGATCATTCTAAGAACACATATCAAAGTCTCTGACTTTATCATCCTGCTTTTCTTTGGATAGAAATCCTCTGATCTGGAAACTATACCATGGAAAAGCTTAAAAAAAAAAAAAAAAGCACCTTCAGATGCTGTATAGCACATTGAGTCCTGTCTATACTAATCCATCATGGAGTGGTGGCCAGCTGAAATTTTGCTTCAAAATATAACCAAGGAATGAAGTTTTATAACTTCTTCCAGAACAAGGCTTTCCTGTGCTTAACTATACCTCTGTTTCTGGTGAATTCTTTGCTATGCAAATATAAGATGTCATTATTATTCTGTATACAATGATAAATATATCTCCATGTATATGTGGGTATATATATATATATGTATGCATGTGCATTTGTCTACATATTTTATATATGCATATTTGTATATATAGAAACATGCATACACATTTTCCTTTTACACATTGAGTCTACTCTTTATCTCAGTGAAGGTAAAGAACATAGATTGAATTACTTCAGTTTGATAATTTGTAATCACAGAGCATATCTTTTCTGTTCCAAAATCTCCAGTAGTTCCATATTGCTTCCTGAATAAAATTTCAACTTTTTCCCTGACAGTCAAGGCCTCAAAACCAACATATTTGGTGCTCCTGGATCAAATATGAAATTCTTTTCTTAAGCTTTCAGAGCCCTTTTTAATGCTTTCTTCCCCCTCATCCCTACCTTTCCAGTCTTCTTATACTTGAATGCTTTCATGTACTCTTCCATCCAATGACACCAGACTGCCTTGATATTTCTCTAATAAGGTATTCCATCTCTAACTTCACGAATTTTCACTGGATATCCCTCAGTGCCAGAAATATTCTTCTCTCCTCATCTCTGCCTTTCCTCTTCTCTGGCTTCCTTCAAGTTCCAGCTAAAATTCCACTTCTACAGAAAGCCATTCCCAATCCTCTTTAAATTTAGGATCTTCCCTCTGTTGATTATTTCTAATTTATCCTGTATATAGCTTGTATAAAGTTTTTAGTATGTTGTTTTACCTCAAAGACTGTGTTCTCCTTGGAAGTAAGAATTGTCTTTGCCTTTCTTTATATTTCTATCACTTAGCACAGTGACTAGCACACAATAGGGGTTTAATAAATGTCTATTTTGTATCTGCCATCCTCCCCCTTCTCATCTTTTCCTCATGTCACTTTCCTCCATGTACTTTGCACTCTAGCCAGAATGATACTTTCTTCTACTTCAAAATTTATCATTGATCCTTATTCATATTCTTCTTTGTGTAGAAGAAATGCCATTTGTGTAGTAATTTAAGGTTTGTAAAATTCATTACACAAATGCACACATATTATCAGGTTAAGGAGCATAAGTATCATTTCCCCTATCTTGTGTGGTAAAAGAATAAGACTGAGAGATGAAATTACCTATTCATGGTCACAAAGCCATGGATGAAATTGGATTTTAACACAGTCTTAAGTCCAAGGATTTATTCACTGAACCTGGAATACACTTTAATTCTCCATTTCCCTTTCTTCCCCCCACCTATTGAATTCTTAATTATCTTTTTAGGATTAACTCAAATGCCTTTTTTTTTCCCCCTTCAGCAAAGATCATCCTAGGAGCCTTTAGGGGGCGCAGTGGATAGAGCACCAGTCCTGAAGTCAGTAGGACCTGAGTTCAAATCCAACCTCAGACACTTAACACTTCCTAGCTGAGTGACCCTGGGCAAGTCACTTAACCCCAATTGCCTCAGGGAAAAAAAATCATCGTTTTAGGATCTCACCTTTCACTTTAGCACTCTGAATTGTACAGATCTACAATACTAATCTTGTGTATTGTGTTATCTGTGCTCCAGTCTTATCCCCACTCTTAGGCCTATAACATTCTGGAAGGCAGGGCTTTTATCCCCATTGCCTGGGCCCTTCACTTAGAGTATTTGTTTTTTTTCCTATTTCTATTCTATTTTTCGATTTCCTCTTCCTTTCTACTCTTTTTGCAGTGTTGTCACCAGTTATTATGCCCTTCGGCTAAAAATCACCGTCTCATCTAATCCTCTGAGTAAAGCATACTTCAATTGATGTGGTGGTGGAGCGCCCCCTAGTGCTTTCTGTGGAGATATTCACTCAGATCCTGGTTAGTGACTGCCGCTGCCACTGGACATTTGGGGGCAACTTCCACAGAGAAAATCTCCCGTTAGTGTAGATCAGCACCTGCTCTGAGACAGTTCTTTGGGACATTGAGAGCTTTGCCTCCTTAAAATGAGATGTATCCGCCTCGGGTCTGGCTTGTTCTTGAGAGTAGGGTCCTGCTGCCCTGGATGGGAAGCATGGGACAGGTCCAAGTGGTGGGTGATGGGCCAGTCAGAGACGGCGGAACGGTCTGTTGTAATGGAGTATTATTGTGCCACACAAATGACAAAATAGATGGTTTCAGGGACACCTTGGAAGACCTCTGTGAATTCATGCACAGTGAAATAAGCGGAATTATGGGACTCATTGGAACAATGACGACCAAAGGAAAACACCCCTGAAATGTTTTTAAAAATCTGATAATGAATGATAAATCTTGAGAACTGAAGATGAATCATTGCACCCGCTTCCTGCCAGAGGGGTGATGGACTTAAAATAAAATGCCAATAATCATTGTGTGGATTTGCTTTGCTACAGTAAATATTATGAAGGTTTTGGTTTGATTTTTTTATGCAGTTGAAGGAAGAGATAATAAAATGCTTGTTAAAATAAATGGATAAAAAGATTTTAAAAATAATTTATAAAATAGGAAAAATGAAAAAAGTGACTACTTTCCATCTACTCTGTATATACCTTCCATGCACCATGTCAGTCACATATTGTCTTCTCCATTAAAATGGGAAGAGCCTGGCCTTTGGTTTTCTTGTTCCCAGGATTTGGCATAGGGCCTGACACATAAAATGACAAAAAATGGGAATATTTCTTGTTGACTGATTCTCTGATTAAGTATAAAAAAATAAAGGTATATTGCATTTGGGATTTTTTTTTCCTTCTATCTCTGTCTTTGTTTTAAGAAATTAAAAGAAAAATTCCATTTTATTCTGTATTTAAATCCAAGTTTTCTTCCTCTTGTCTCCATCACCCCTCTTCCTCTATCAAGAAAAAAATAAAGTGTTACAATCATATATAGTTAAGCAAAACAAATTTCTACATTAGCCATGTCCAACCACCTGAAACAAAACAAAACAAAACAAAAAGCAAAAAATCAAGTCCCCAAGCCCAACACATCCATAAAACTCAATTTGCATTGATTCCATCATTTCTCTATCTAAATGGGGGTAGCATGTTTTATCATTAGTGACCTGGGATTGTGACTGGTTGTAGTATTGATCAGACTCCATTCTTGATTTTTGTGATTTGTAAACAGTGTGGTAAAATTTAAACTACTCTTTGATTATGAGTCTATTTAAACATATCTGAACTCAATATATTTCCTGTCAATAATATATTATTGGATTCTATTTTTAATCTATTCTGTATCTTTTTCATTTCATTGAAGGATTGAGGCCATTTGTGTTTATCATATTAATTGTTCTTTTACAAAATGTACTTTAGTGCCTCATTGTGACTTGAAAATTGCCCTGGATTATTGGCTATGAGAGTGGAAAAGAAACTTTGGCAATTTCTATCATGCTAACATTTAAATATCATCACAATTAACAGAGTTAGTCTGTTGAGGACACTTCAGCAAAGTGTGGGAAGGATCATTAGTAGCAGGTTGGCCATTTGGTGTTATGTTTCTGACCACTGAAAATCTATGAAACAAAGAAAAAGACAAAATGATTCTTGATCTTGGCTGAAAAAGATTTAGAGGTGCTAAAAATCATAGTTTTTAGTCTGTCTATAAACTTTTCCTTAGTTGTTGGTACTCCAATGACCAATTAGTTGACTTAATATTTAAGGAATTGAATTATATCAGTCTTGATATTTTTCCTGTGATTAAAATCAGAAAAAAGGAAGGAAACTATAGCTTCCAAGATGCTATTTTAAATTTCTATTTCATAAAGGGGTATCAAGAATTTTCACCTCTGGGGAGTTGGGAGTACTGACAAAATCAAAGGCATCTGTTCCCAAAGTTATACATCCCCAAATTTCAACTCTTTCAGAAGAATTTGGGAAATAGTCACAGTATTTTTTTGGCTGTTGATCAGATGGAAAGAGTGGTATAGTACCAAGAATCCTGGATATGGAATTGAAGGACCTGAATTTTTGCCACTTACTACTTGTGTTATTTTGGACAAGTCCACTTCAACTTTCAGGGCCTTAGTTTACTTATCTATAAAATGAGGGATTTGGGATAGATGCTTATTAGTTTTGGGTGTGGGGGAGAAGAAAATGAATTCCTCATGTCTACCAAAGGACATCAGCATGAGGTCACTCATAAAAGGATAATACAAAGAGACTTTCTAGCCTGGGGAAGATTATAATAGATCAGAAGTTTTGAACCTGGGGTCCGTGAACTTTTTTTTTTTTTTTTTTTAAAGAAGCATTTTGATAATTATTTCAGTATAATTGTTTTCCTTTGTACTGCTTTGGATTTTATTTTACATATTTGAAAACATTTTGTGACTGGCTCTATAGGTGTCAGACTGCAAAAGGAGTCCCAGAAAAGGGTCTGAATTTAGAGCTGGAGTCATCTGGGATTTATGAAGTAATTTGCCATGGAATGGAAGTTAATATGAAGTGAACCTTCAAATTAGGACTGTAAGTGATGCTCTGGAAAATATTTAGCCTGTGGGAATTGGAAGTGTTTCATATAATTCATCTCTTGCAGTGCATTATATTCTTTTATTTTTATTTTTTCTTTTTAACAAAACTCATTATATTATATTATGGCTAATATACTCACAGGTGTGGAAGTAGAGCTGGTATCGTTGGAATATCTAGTTAAGAGATTTTACCAAATTTTATGAGGGGGCTTAAACTAATGAATGCAGGGCCTTCTGTGCCATAAGCATCACTGATAAAACAGGATTACAGAAGTAAAACATATAAATGTTCTTCTAAAGGAGTTTTTAGTTATTGGGGAAATAGAAGAGACACACTTCCCTCCTTTCCCTGGAAGGGTAAGGGTAAGATATATTAACTGCCAAATCAATGTTGGAATATTAAATGTTATAGTATCAAATTTTACTATAATGTATGTAAGAACACTTTGCATGCTTTAAGATACTATAGAAATTGAAGTTGTTCCTATTATTATTGTAATAATAGCTCTGTGGAAGAATTAATAGTTCATGTTTAGTTATGGGACATTATTTTTCTTCTTCTCACTCATTTAGAGACTGTCTAATTTGTGAATGAAATAACTTGGGATTTGATCTTGAAACATTTTTGCTCTTCACAGAAAACTATTTTACTCATACATTTCCAAGAAGAAATCAACTATGAATGTGAAAAAGTGAGGATTTTCTCACTTAATCAAATGACAAGACTTTGATGCTCATTTACTGTCCTGTTTCTGCTTTGTCAATGAAGAGCACATATATGTGATTTCCTAAATGAATGGTAACTGTCCATTGGGATTTATAACTGGATAGCCTTGTATGTAAAATAATATAACACTAGATGTCACTATGTCTCTATATTTTTTTCATCCTTGCTTCCATTTAAAAGCCTGTACTTGACTATAATTTAAGAGGATAATAAACTGAAAGTGACTGATCCTGTATTCATGGTACCATATTTGTGCATAATTGCCTGTCTCTCTTCATCTTACAGGGTAAGAAACTGAGGCACAAACAAATAATATGACTTCTCTAAAGATCCATAGAGTTGGGAGCAGAACTTGAACTAGAAACCAGATCTCCTCAGGGCCTATTCAGAATTCTTTCTATAAACTGAACATCTTTTCTTAAAAAAAATACATTGGAGATCAGCAGGGTATCTTGTGTATATTGTGTTTAATAAATGCTTGTTGAATTGGACTGCATAATCCTTGAAAGATGGTAATGACTAAAATTACCATATGATCATTATCTCATAAGACTTTTGATGGTCTTCTACTATTTTGTTTCTTATTGAGGATTATACTCGATTCTCTGAGGGGTATATTAGAAAGGAAAAGAAGATTGATGATATATCCAGATCTTTTTTTTCCTTCTCTTTTCTTTTTTTTCCCCTTCCTTTTTAATAGGCATTGGATTTTTTGATTGGATAAATGCAGTCAGGCAAAACATTTCTAAATATCAGCTGATGAATGAGAATACGTATTTTCATTTTCATTTGTGAATGTCATTTTCAGCTCTAGTGCATCTTTTCCATTGTCTTTGGTCAACATGTGGGAGACATATTTCATCATCATTCTTCTGAAGTCATAGAATTGATTGCTTAGGTATGGCTATGGAGACTTTCAAAGCTGTTTTCCTTTACATTATTGTGATCATTATATAAATCATTTTCCTCCTTCTACTTAGGCTTTGTATCAGTTCACACAATTCTTTCCAGGGATCTTGGAATTTGTCATATTTATAATTTTCTACACATGCTTTTCTACCTCCATGATTTTATTCACATTGTCCCCCTGCCTAGAACAACTTCCTTCCTTGTTGTTTGTTGAATTCTTATCCTACTTAAAGACCAGCTCAAGTGACAAGCTTTCCCCTTTGATCTCATGTAGAACTTTTCATACTTCTCTTATGTACATGGCATATAATATACAAGATAGACATTTCCATCTGTCTGATCCCCTATAAGACAACAGGATCCATTAGGGCAAGGAGAGTATTTGCATACAGAGCTCTGCATACTACTGTAAGTGTATAATAAAAGTTTTTTTGAATTTAAATTTATACTTTCCCCAGATCTATCATAATCATTCCCCTCAAGAGAAACATGATAGAAAAAATATTGAGAATAGCAACTAAAATGATTGAGGCATAGGGAGGTTGGCGAGCAATAAGAAGGGGAATGACATATGAAATAAATGTAACAAATTCCCTTTTTTCTCCCTCAGAGCCTTACTGACTTTTTAAAAGAAAATAATTGTTCAGCTTAGTTACCTGATTTCCCAGCCTACAGCAGATAAAAGCAGCTAAGTAAAATCCAGAATGAAAATTTAAAAGGGAGTTGTGTGATAACAGCAGAAAAGACAACTTACATTTTGAGAAGAGAAAAACTAAAAAGCATAGGCAAAAATCACTATATAATAACAGATGTTCATAGTGAAATTGTAGCAGAGAAGTAAATCATCCAAAAAGATTTTCATTTAAAATTAGTAAATTATTAAAATAAAATGGTTTTCCATGAAGAAAAATGTTTAGTTATTTAGAAAATTCTCTTTATTCTTCATTGATGATAGATAAAAGGACTTTTTGGAGATGGATCATGAGTGATGCTATCTCACATCTTGTGGAAGCAGTTAGTTATGAGTAGATGAATTAAATTAGCTTTTTTAACATCAGTTTTTTTTAAAAAAAATATTCACCTTGAGCTTCAATACATAAAGCTTCAATACAAAAAAGAGAACTTTTCCATATACCCAAAACTAAATAAAAAGAGCATTCAATTTAAAACCACGAATTTCTATTTCACACTGTTTACTTTTTTTTGTGTGAAAAACTATATAATATTGACTACACATGTATAAACTATATTAAATTGTTTGCTTTCTCAATGAGGGGAATGGGAAGAGAAGAAGAGAATTTAGAATTCAATTTTAAAAATAAATATTAAAAATTGTTTTTACATGTAATTGGAGGAAAAATAAAATAATAAAAAGAAAACCTATGTAATAAATTCTACACAATTTTTAAATTTAGTATCTTATTTTCCCCAGTTATATGTAAAAATAATTTTTAGCATTGGTTTTTAAGACTGAGTTCCAAATTCTTTTCCTTTCTCCCTATCCCCTTCCTGAAAGAATTCAATATAGGTTATACATGTATACATGTATGGTCATGCAAAACATTTCTTTAATAGTTACGTTAAAGAAAACATTTCAAAATGTTTTGACCTCCCAAAAAAAAACCTTTCAAGAAAAATAAAGTTTAAAAAAAATGCTTAATTCTGCATTCAGACATTATTTCTTTCTCTGGGTATGGATAGCATTTTCCATCATAAGTCCTTCAGAATTGTCTTGGCTCATTGTATTGCTGAGAATAGTTATGTCATTCATAGCTGATCATCCTGCTGATCATTTCTTACAGAACAATAATATTCCATAATATTCATATACCATAATTTATTTAGCCATTCTCCAACTGCTGGGCATCCATTCAGTTTCCAGTTTCTTGCTACTACAAAAAGGGCTGCCACAAACATATTTGCACATGTGGGTCCCTTTCCCTCCTTTAAGATCTCTTTGGGATATAGGCCCAATAGAAACACTGTTGGATCAAAGGGTATGCACAGTTTGATAGTCCTTTGGGTACAGTTCCAAATTGCTCTCCAGAATGGTTGGATCAGTTCACAATCCCACCAACAATCTATTAGTGTCCCAGTTTTCCCACATCCTCTCCTATCTTTTCCTATCATCTTAGCCAATCTTAGAGGTAGTGGTACCTCAGAGTTGTCTTAATTTGCATTTCTCTGATCAATAGTGATTTAGAGCACCTTTTCATATGTTCCTGAAGCCCTGAGCTGGCTGCTCACTGTTGATTCTGTGTCCTCCTTGTTTGTGGAAAAATTTTGGAGTGCCCAGTATTTCCTGTCTTATTTCACCATCTCCCTCAAATCTTCTCTAAATTAAATTAATTAAAAAAAGCCCAATTTGCAGAATTTTTTTTTTGAAATGAAAAAGGGTAGGTGATCCATCTTTTTGGTTGATAAAAATTCCCATATTTGGCAGTAAAATACCTCTCCAAATGAATATATGTATATTTTTGCATGTGATATTTCAGTGTTTATTCTAGGAAAGAGAAAAAGATTCTTCTCTCATCCCCAACATTTTTTGACTACTGCCTGAGGCTTCAGGGCTAAAAGTGAGGTAATTATATTAATTTTTGAGTCTGCACCAATTCAGTTTATGGAGATGGATGGAGTGCAATTCCAAAAATGCTTTCCCTTTTTGTACAGGAAAGGTTCCATCCTTGACATATGTCAATTATATTTCAAGAGTATTTCTCACTTTCTAGGAGTTCTAAGCTGATGATTGGCAGGGAAACAAGGGTTTACGTTTTTTTTTGTTTGCTTTTTTTTTAATTAGTCTCTCAGATCTACTCCTTGAAGGCTAGTAACTGATAGGTAAACCTGGAATCACCCTTTCTGATTACTTCTTCCCTTTTCTCTTTCCCTCCTTCTCCCATCTCTTTAACCCCTTTGAATTCAGTCTAGTGTTTCTGTGTTTCTGACAGGTGATCTTTCCTTGTATCTTGACTGCTAGCCTCCATATTACTTCCTAGCCATCCTTTCACTAGGTCTCCCTTCTCCCTCATTTTCAGCTTTCTTTGATGTGTTGTCTTCAGGGATTATTTTGCTTGTTTGCCTTTGTATTCCCAGGATATAGTACAGTGTCTTAACTCATAGCATGCACTTAATGAGTGCCCTCCCCTTATTGGTTAAGGGGGATGAAAAAGAGAAAAAAATAAGTGGGGATCAAGTCTGACTCATTCCTATTGCCAACTTTCTTAGACCTGTTCTAATGACCTTGGCTGGATTCTAGGAAAATTTCCTGGAGCTCAAGGTTCTGCTGCCTAGGTAGTCATGAGCTTACAAAGGGCCAAATGACAAAAAAAAAAAAAAAAGAAAACTGCCAAATTTTGTTTTTCCATTTTAGCTCAACTCACTAATGAATGTAAAATGTCTTTCTAATGAGTTTTTGATTTTGATTGATAATGAGTTAATGATTTACTTTGTGAGTTCATGGTAGTTTTAATGCTTGATGATCAGAAAGTTTCTTTTTCTCTTATTTTTTTTCCTTTACTTTTTCTCCCTAGTCCCCATACAAAAAAAATCAAGGTCAGGTTAGCATGTTTCCTTCCAACACTCTTTTAAAAATTTTCTCCTTGACTCATAGTTGGGTAAATGAAGAACCTGTTGTTTTTTATATTTCATGTGGATTAGGCACATAGCTGTTTCCTATCATCCTTTCAAACTCCTTGGTGAATAAATGCTTTGAAAATTAGAGTTGCTATGCCCACAAAGAGATCAAAATAAGAGGAAAAAGTTCCATATGTACAACAATATATATCAAAGGTTTTTTTTTATTGTTGTTGTTCTAGCCCCAAATAGAAATTGCACGAGTGTTCACCTATTGGGTGGTCACCTAAACCAAATATGGTAAATTACTATAATGGAATATTTTTATGCCAATAAAATGATGAAATGGACTGTTTCAGAGGAAGCTAGAGAGATCTCTATGATCTGATGCAAAGTGAAATGAAATTAATAATTTATACAATGACAAAGATAGAGAAAAACAACAACTTTGAAAGACTTTCCAAGTCTGATTGATGCAATCATAAACTGAAAATCCAGAAGACTGAAGATAAAGCACTCAATCCACCTCCTCCTGGAGGGGTGATGGACTTAAAATGCATAATGAGGCGTGTATTTTTGGATCTGGCCAATGTGGGGACTTGTTTTGCTGGACTATTCATGTTTGCTATAAGGGTTTTAAAAATTGTTCAAGACTCTCCTCTGTGTCTCTTATATACTCTTAATTTCAAAATTGTTATGGTTAGTGGAATCCAGTAAATACAAACAAGTGTACTTTATTTCCATTGGGGAAAGAGTGTGGATTTCATATTCTCTTGTCTTTTACTGAACCAAAAAAAACTGTTTCCCACATATTTTGATTACCTTACAGTGACTCTGTTGGTGTTCTGTAGGTGATGTCAACATTCCCATAATAAACTTTGTCAGTTTTTGGTAACTTGGCTGTAAAAATCTGCTTCAAGTCTGAGACTTTTTCTCCATACTAAAGTCATTTGGGGGAAAAAGACATTCTTTCTGAATCTGACAAAATATTAAAGTAATTCACAACGTAATCAACAAGGGAAAGAGACCAACTGTTCCAATTCAGTTGCTGCTTTTAATTGACTTGAAATCACCAAACTCTAAACATCAAGATGTTTAGATGGAAACATCAATGTTTCCATTCTTTTTTCAATTTTAGGCCACTTAAAAGGTTTATCTTTAAAGTCAAGGTCCATATTTCATCTCTGAAATTAAATTGATTTCAATGGGGAAACTTCTTTATGAAAAATTACTCGTGTTTGATAGAGGGAAAAAACTAAACAGATTTATTTAAGACAAATAGTGGAAAGGAGGCAGTTAGTTCCATGGCACAGTGTATAGAGTCCTGGGCCTGGTGTGAGAAAGAAAATTTATCCTCTGATACTTACTAGCTGTGTGACTCTGGGCAAGTCATTTAATCTCTATTTGCCTTAATCCAATGGAGAAGGAAATGGCAAACTACTCCAATATCTTTGCCAAGAAAACTCCACAAGCAATATTGATATGCTATGATCCATGGGGTCATGAAGAACTGGATATAGCTGAATGGCAATATAATGGAAAAGCGTAAGAATTCATACCACTGGTTTGTTTTATGATACTAAAGAAAACAAATCCACATTTTTTAACAGAGCTCTGTGGTAATACAGAACCTTCAGAGGCATAATTACATTTGAGCCTCAAACCAGTCTTGCAAGACAGGTATTATTATCTTCATTTTATTATTTTTTATTATTTCTATACATATATATATATATTAGCATAAAACTGTTTATTTTCCACTTTTCATCAAGTATGTTTACCAGTATTTACAACAAAGTAAAAAATATACAGTTATATAACATTCCAATGACTACAAAGTTATTTTTTCCCTTGACTCCTGTGGAGCCAAGTGACCCAACTACTCAAAAGGCTGGTCCTTCAAATTGAAGGGATGGGTTGGGATAAAGAAGAAAAAACCTGCATGTAAAGAGTATAGAAGACTAAATAACATGGATACATTTGCTTCCCCAATTATGCCCATAGTTAGGAAAACACAATCCCTCCAAATGCCTGCCATTGTGCAGAATATTTAAGTTCCAGCAGATGGGGGAATGGTACTACATGGTTAAGAGAGGACACTTTGGTTAGTAAATAAGATGGGACACCCCAACTTTCTGAAGCACTTAGTACAAGTTTTTCTTTTTGAAAATTAAGGCCAACAATTCCAATAGATTTGTGATGGAGAGAGCCATCTGCTTCCAGAGAGTGAACTATGAGGACTGAATGTAGATCACAATATAGTATTTTCACCTTTGTTGTTGTTTGCTTGCTTGTTTTTTCCTTTCTTATTTTTTCCTTTGTGATCTAATTTTTCTTGTGCAGAATGATAAATGTGGAAATATGTTTACAAGAATTGTACATATTTAACCTATATTAGATTACCTACAGTCTAGGAAAGGAGGGAAGTGGAGAGGGAGGGAAGAAAAAAAATTGGAATACAAGATTTTTCAAAGTTAAATGTCAAAAATTATCTTTGCATGTATTTTGAAAAATAAAAAGTTATTATAAAAAGAAAATTAAGACTAAAATGGTTTCTATTTTGACATTTTAGGTAAATGTTCAAGCAAGTTCCAACAGCATATGTTTCTAAGCTGGGATTGGGCTGCATCAATAATCAAGATGTTAGACCCATGGGGAGTCTGGAAGCAAGCATGCACATCCTGCCACAAGTCCTGGCAGCCAGATCTGATCAACAAGGCTTTGGGTAAATGTGGAGTTGTTGTTCTCTGTATATTTGGAGCTACCTTTGCATCCCTAGGGAAGATACTCACAACTACCTTAATAAGGCCCAGATACTTATCTCCATTTTATAAATAAGGTAACTAAAGCCCAGAGAGGCAAAATAATTTATCCATATATCTTCAAGATCCAATGGCTCTTTGAAAATAGGGCTGTTTTTTGCCTTTCCTGGTATACACAGCACTTAGCACAATGACTAACACACAGTAGATACTTAATATATGCTTACTTACTGTCTTGAACCCGTTCTCTGACCTTTAAGGTCTCTTGCCTCTTCCCACTAAGACACCCTGCTGAAGGAGTTAATGGAACATTTCAGATTGACAGAAAAGTGTCCATCAGCTGGTTTTTGTTTTTTTGTTTTTTGTTTTTTTTGATCCTCTTTGGGATTGGCCATATGGTTTCAGTTTTTGCAATTTCTTTTTTAATGATTACAAACAACAGGCTCTATTGTTATATAACAAATTTGGTTTGTAAATTTTCTTACCAACTTAAGTGTCTTAAGTTATTGGTAGGTGAACACAGACTTTGTGCTCGATGCTTCTTTTAAATTTTCCACTGAATGACATTGAGTTTTTTCTGTCGCCTGGCCTGTCCTCTCTTTTTAACATAGCATGGGCAGGAGATTCTGGAATCTGTAGCTGATTTCTCATTCCAGAACCCAGAATTCCTGTAATTAGAAATCTTCTCTGCTCAGGGTGCTGCTTCCCAGACATCAGAGTTACCTTTGGGACTCACATATACACATACTTTATTCAAATGTGCCTTTTGGCCACATTACTTGGGAGACCCAGAGTTTTGAACAGGTTTAATCAGGAAGATCTTTTGGAAAAATAAGCAAGATTGGGGCTGTAGTAGAAATTTAAAATCTTGGGTTTCCAAGATAAACTTTGGGAAGGTTCACTCAACTAGTCTAACACCCCTAACAAATGTGCGGCATTTCCTCTATGTGACTTCTCTTTTCCTCAGCTTCCCACCTTATATGAGTTACCTGGGTTCTGGATGAGCTGGAATATTGAAATCAAAAAGCAATTTCAATAGAATACTTATTATGGGCTCAGAATAGGGATTATAGTTATACAGGACCTGCTTGCAAGGAGCTTGAAAATATTGCCATTATTGATATTCTTGCATAAGGACCTTAGCTATTTTTGCTGTTCACATGCACAAGTTACTTTCTACTAAATAAGACAGAATTAAGAATAGGTGTGATACACATAAACACATATATATATATACACACATAGACACAGAGTGGGGGGAGGAACAAGGGAAAGGAAGAAAGAAAGAGAGAAAAGGAGGGAGAGAGAAAGAGGGGGGAAGGGAAGTGGGGAGAGGGATAAGGAGGGAGAGGGAGAAGGAGAGGGAGAGAGGGAGGGAGGGAAAGAGAGAAAGGAAGGGAGAAAGAGAGAGAAAGGGAGGTAGGAAGAGAGGGAATGAGGTGAGAGAGAGGAAGGGAGAGGAACGGAAAGAGTGAGGGAGATAGAGATTCAGAAAGACAAATAGAAAAACACAAAAACAGAAAGACAGACAGAGATAGAGGCAGAAACAGAGAGACTGAGAGAGACAGAAAAAGACAAGCAGAGACAAAAGAGAAAAGCATCTCAGTTAAAGTCTTACAAGTTTAGTATAGAACATGGGTTGTTCTATATAGCTGCCCATGTTGATATTTTCATATGAATGTGGACAAATGACTTTCTACACTTCAGCTTCTTTCTTAAAGTATCCACTCTGACCTACTGTAGACGGTTCTTACAATGAAAAATAAAAATATAAAGAAGAACAGGAAATGCTATGAAATTTTGTAATGATTATTCTGATTGTTGAGTCTTATGGGGTAGATGTAACTTGTCTGTCTCCAAACATCCCTTTTAGATGGGTGATTTGAATATGGTCTGTGTAGTTTGCAATATAACATTTTAATTTTGGTCTGATGACTATAGTTGTTTTAGGCTTTTTTTTTTTTTTGGCTGAAAGGGACTCTTCCAAAACATACTTAATATTTTCTCACATATTTGGTTTGCTTATAAGAAAATACTGGTTTTCAAATACTGTCCTACTTTTTTATACAGACCTGGGTTCCTACATTTAAAATGAAAGCAGAAACAAACAAAAATCTGTGTTCTCTCCATAATGCTCTCTGTCTACCCCAGCAAATCCCAAGGGCCAAAATCAGGGCTTAAGACATAGAAACAATGAGAACTTCTTGACAAGTAACATGGAGATTGTCAATTATGATTCAGCGTCTGTGTCACTCCCATCCCATCGTGTGGTTTCGATGGTCACTAAAGGGTTGGATATTCACATCTTTGGCTGTATAATACTCATAATGTGGAAAATTGTATGCATTTTTACAATAGGTCTGTTGGCCTGTTATTCAGGCAGAACAGTTCATTTGGCAATCCTCAGAAGTAGAGAATTCATGTTGGTTTATCTCCATCAGGGAAGGAAAAAAGCTTAGAATGTTCCCCCACCCACTTTTTTTTTTGTTTTTTGTTTTTTGTTTTTCCCTTGTCTTACATCTTACTGGGTTTGTTCCTTGGACAAATAGTGTCTGAATAGAAAAATAATACAGTATAGATGAGGTTTCCCCAAACATCAAATGGGGTGAAATCAACTATCGGGCGTTCCTATATGATCAGATTAGTTTCCGGAGTGGAGCCAGGATAGCCAGAAGTCTTCTCTAGTATTTCTTGGAGGTTTCCATTGAATCTTATCAGCTTCACTCCTGAGAAGGGACCAAGGGACCTCAAAGAAAGACTTACAATACTTTAAAGACCCTCATTCAATTAGGCTTGGGTGGCTTGTCTCTCAATTTGAAAGGATGCCAGGTCTGCCAAAGGCTTCTCTATTGGCTCCCTTGGAGGAGAGATGAAAGAAGTAATCTGAGAGGGTTCTACCTCTAGAGCTTGATCTGATTGGGATATGGGGGAGGCAGTTTTGTAAGGTTGGGATTCCTGTGATGTCTTTCTTTCATGTTAAGGACAAAATGGTGTCGAATTGGGATGTGGGGGAGCAGCATTAGGATGGGAGTTCTGTTGACAGACTTGACTAAAATAATGAGTCTTAATTGTTGCTGTTGTTCAGATGCATCAAACTTTTTGTGGCCCTATTTAGGGTTTTATTGGCAAAGAAACTGTAGTGGTTTCCTTCTCCAGCTCATTTTAAAGATGAGAAAACTGAGATATAGAGGGTTAAGTGACTTGCCCAGAATCATCCAGCCACTAAATACCTGAAGTCAGATTTGAACTCTGGAAGATGAATCTTCCTGATTCCAGATCTAGTAGATAACCCACTCTACCACAAGGTGAATTAAAAGCTCAAGTCACAGAGTTTGGGGGTAATTAATAATCAATTAATTGGATTAGCAAATAATCAACAAATTGAGGGTCAGTGATCTCTCTTACAAAGACAAAACCATGAAGATCCCTGAATACTCAAATACCTTTGGAAAAAGAAGTGCCCTGACAAATTAAAATCAACCCTGGTTAGTTAACAATTAATAAAAGTGTGATCATATTAATGAGAAGATGGACCAAAAGTCTTTAGCTCTTCCTTCTGAGAATGTAACTTGATGATGAGACTCAGCCACCTCCAGCAATCTGAACAAAGGACTCCATCTCTCCCCAGAAAACTCTGGATGGTTTTCTCTTTCATAAATTGGGTCACCCCAAATTCTAATGGAGGGTTCCAAGGATGGGGCTCATGTCCTAAGGGAAAGAATTCACCTAGATTAGATTTTTTGTGTGAAGGCTTCTAGTTGGGTGGAGTCCCACCTAAGATCCCAAATATATACCTGGAGGATTTGGACAATCTCATCTATCAGCAATGTTCTTCAGAGACTGACTGACCTGCAGGGGCTGCTCCCTGAATAAGGAAATAGAAAAGAAAAACCTCAATCCTAATTTAATAATTTCTTGATAATGTAATAGAGAATAATAATTTCTCATTGCCCCAAGTCTTTATTAGTAATAATAGAGCACTCTATTGGAAGTTGGCAAACAAGTTCAAATCCTGGCTTTGCTATTTAATCTTGTTATGACTTTGGGCAAGACCCTTAACTTCTCAGAGATGGATTCCTTATCTGTAAAATAAGGAGGGTGAGCTGGCTAACCTCTAAGGTTCTTTCCAGCTTTAAACCTATGATTCCCTCAACTGTATTTATTTCATTCAGACTTAGAAGAGCATGTTGTTACTATAGATACAATGTGAAGGGAGAGAGCTGAGGCAATTCCCTGGATATTACTAGCTCTCAAACCACTTTGGCCTGCAATATCCATAGTAGAGCTAAGACAATAAAGTGGATTCCATGAGCCAGGACATAAAACAATAGAATAATAGAATTGGAAGCAGTCTCAAAAGGATTGGATTCATCCAACTCAATCCCTTTCCTAAAGCATGAGTCTCCTTTGTAACATCTTCCAATGGGATCCATCCAGCTTTTGACTATTGATTCCTACTTCTGGGGTACTCACATTTATTTGAGGCAGCCAATTCATTCCATATCTGGATGGCTTTAATTATGAAGAAGCTTTTCTTCATATTGAGTGGAGATCTGGCTTTCTTAGCTTTCATTCTTAGTTTAACCACTTAGGGCCAAGTATTCTTACTGTCTCTTAAATGAGAAAATCTGCTTGTAAGCACAGCTCATGAAATCAGGGTCAAATGAATACCACCAGCAATCTGGGACTGGACATGAATAGAAGAGACTTGTTTTATTGATGATTGATTGATTAATTATGATGATATTTGTTAATTTTAAGGAAGAAAAATAAGATAGTTGACATTTGTAAAGCACTTTTTCTTACAACAAACTTGAAGAAATGGGTAGCACTAGCATTATTTATTTTTCTTATTTTGTAGATCAATCAATCTTAAACCTTTACTAAGTAAGCTAGGTATTGAGCTAGGTGCTGGAGATACAAATTCAAAAATGAAATGATACTTGCCCTCAAGGAACTTACATTTTACGAGAGAGGCAATATGTATACATTTAAATACAAATACAAATAAGATATTTTTAGATGTGTTTTGTATGTCTGTGGTTGGATGGCATTAGTCTAGGACACTGAGGTCCAAATGAGTTGAATGATTTCTAGTTAGTGAATAGCAAAACCAGTTTCAAATCTCTGGTCATAGTATCATATATTTAGATCTGGAAAGTACCTTAGAAACCATTGAATCCAATTCCCTAATTTTTCAGGTAAGGAAATTGAGACATAGAAAGGTTAAGTGATTTTAACAAGGTCAAACAGGTAGGAAGTGTCTGTGGCAGGATTTAAATTTGTGTCTTTCCTTCTGACTCCCAAATCTAGGGTTCAAAGTATTATACCATTGGTGTCAAACTTAAAATAGAAAGATAGTTGTGGGCTCCATTTGACTTAGAAAACCACAAATTAACATTATGTTGCATTGTATTTTTATTTATTTTGTTAGACATTTCCTAATTATATTTTCTATGAGTTTAATACTTCTGTCTGCACTGTATTATTTATATCATAATTTTGCCTTTTGCCTCAAAATTCCCCTATACTTGAAAGCCCTTTTTTTGTTATTTTTTTTTTTAAAAGATCACCTGCTTCCTCTGCAGTCTTTTCTTAGTGTCTTTGCTCAGTCTAAGACAAGACTTAGGTGTTATTCCAGTTAGAGATTGTTATGAGTGGAGCAAATGAACATCTCATCACCCTCCTGTAGCTCATTTAAAGCCACATGTTCCAAATACTAATTTAAATCAGTGAGCTGGTCTCAGAGAGGTCAGGACACTCATTCTGTTCCTTCACAATGTGTGATCAATTTGCTGGTTTATCTCTTTTTACCATTGTCTCAAGGACTGACACAGTTCCCTCGATTTCTTTTCACCACTATTTCCCAAAGAAAGCTTGTCAGCAGAAGGATTAGTGTTTTTAATCTTTTTCTTGATTTTAGAGTTAATTCTTTTTTCGTTTGGAATTGGCTCAGTTTAATTCATCAGATGCACTTCTCTCATGATTTACATAATCCAGCCATTGATGCCAATGCTGTCCCCTAGTGCAAAGAAAATTTTCCAAAGTCAGGAGAATATAACTTGTGCAAAGCCACAGGAATCAAGTCCATTTTGGCATTCAAATTGAAGTATTGATGGGAGAGACGTGCTGAAAGGTTGAGTTTCATGAAACTTTTTCTGTTTCTAGGACTAGAGTATATGTATGTGTTTTAAGTTGTGCCATAAGTTGTAATGTCATAAAGAAACTATCTTTCAGAGTTTGATTATCACTGAGGCAACTGAAGACTTTTTGGAGCTTTTTACTTCTAGCATACTGGGTTTTCAGACACTAGGATATGTGATCATTATTTAACTCTTATCAAGTTCCTCAAACTCTTTACTTTTTTTTTTT
>JAJPUD010007648.1:44753-103747 GCA_023553655.1 Myrmecobius fasciatus
ACCCCTAGATGACAGGTAATCTAATACATGCTAGATAGGATAAATTACATGACAAATACAATACATGTATACATATCTATACAGTTATCTTACTGCACAAGAAATATCAGATCTAGAAAGAGAAGAAGAAAAAAAAACAACCTAAGAAGGAAAACAGAATGCATGGAAATATTCACAGAAAGCGTTAAAATGCTGTGTTGTGGTTCACTCTCAGTTCCCATAGGCCTCTCTCTGGATGTATATGACTATCTTCATCGCAGCACAACTGGTTTGAATCACATCATTGTTGAAGAGAACCATGTCCATCAAAATTGATCATCGTATAGTTTTGTTGCTGTGTATAATGTTCTCCTGGTTCTGCTGATTTCACTCAGCATCAGTTCATGCAAGTCTCTCCAATCCTCTCTGAAATCCTCCTGTTGGTCATTTCTTACAGAACTCTTTACTTTTTTTAAGATTTCTATTGTCACCTGAGTTTAAATTTCAAAGATTCTAACTAGAATTGATATTTTTCAGAAAGAATGATTGAAAATTATTGATTCTATTAAGTGTTCATTTTTTCATTATAGGAATATGATTGACCTTGCAAGATGTTACTCTTAGTTCTGGGACTTTTCCTTTTGCTTTTTAGTATAGTTTCCTCCCTAAATTTCCTTTTTTAAATGATATTTTCCTGTATAATTTAGTGTGATTCTGATTGTAGTGCTTTGGGATGTTACCATTTTTTCCTGCCTGCTTGTAGTTTTTTTTTTTTTTTTCTTTGAGTTGGAAGCTCTGGAATTTGGCAACCACATTTCTGGGTAGGTTAAATTTGAGATGTCTTTCAGGTAATGAACAATAGATTATATTTTAACTTTTCCCTCTAACCAGAATAATTCTGGGAAATTTTCTTTTATTATTTGTTTAAGTATGATATACAGCATTTTTGTTTGATTAAACTGTTTGGAGAAGTCTAATGGTTCCTTGAATTATTGGTTCTCTTCTAATTTTCTAGATCAGTTGTATTTATCAGAGATAACTCATGTTCTAATTTGTCATTCTTTGATTTTGTTCTAATATATTTGTTGTATCATAGCATTCAGTTAGCCAGAGTAACCACCATTTTGTATAAATGGGAGTTGACTGGATGCTTCCATGGATCAATTGTTAGCATGTAGTCTGTCATAGTTCACATGTTCATGAAACATTTTTAATTGCCTATGTGCAATGCACTGTCTTATGTTTTTGTGGGAAACACAGTGATAAACAAAACATGATCTTCTCAAGGAATTTATGATCTAGGAGGGAATTTTTTTATTCTTTTGGATCTGTGATTTCATCCTCATGTTGAACACTCAATAGGGAAATCTAAAAATATCTTCCATGCTGATCAACAACTCATTTTGCAAGGTAATCTTAGAGAGTGGGCACTGTCACAAAGCCAATAATGAATCAGAGACAAGATTTTAAATCAGGTATTCCTGACTCTAGTCCTGTATCCACTTTTATCAATTTTCTTTCTGAACATTTGTTTTTTATATATAAAATATATAAAAGTTTTATTTGCTTATTTGTTATATTGAACCTACATTCTATTTTGTTGGTGATAAATTCATATTATAACAACAATGATGGGCATCCATATTCAAGACTCTTTCCCAATAATTCAGTAATTATTTACAGTATAAAGACACCATAAAACTATTATCCTGATGGCAAATTTTTTTATCCTGGAAATTTAAAAAGGAATAAGAAAGAAAAGTTAAGAGGGAGTTTGGAATCTGGTCTTCATAAATTGTTGGGAAAAATGTAGATACTATTATATGAAAGAAATTTATATGAAACCATTACTGAATTTCTAGCCATCTTTGATCATCTTGTATTTTTTCAATCAAGATATAATAGTGCCTGTAAGAAGCAATCAGGAAAAATTTTGACATGTGAAGGGGACCTTGGAAATTTGAATAGAAAGGGAGCGGTGGAACTAGGATTATAGAATTACATTCTGTTACAGCTGTAGCCATATAATTCAACACATTTATTTTACAGATATGGAAACTGAGACCCTAAGAAGTCAAAGTGATTTGTTAAATACACAAAAAGCTAATAAGAATCAGAACTACAATGCAGAGGTACTAGCTCCCAGCTGAGTGTTCTTTCTTCATAAAGAATAGACTTTGATTTGGGAGGGAAATTTGAGTTTGCTTATTTATGTTCAAACTGGGATAATTGTTCTTCTTTTCTTAGAAATAGATGTTTGAAGGTTTCAAACTACCTATATGTTGGCTGGCTTTTGCACAGGCCCATTTGGATGGAGTGGAACAGAAACAGTTTTGCAACAGAGGGTTTTAATTTCCCCTAGAGTTGAAGAATTAAAGGAAAGATTGCTATGCAGGAATATGTTTGGGGTTTGACTGAATCCAGGACCTTGAGTAAGAGTTGGAGAGGTTGGACTAACCTGCTTGGAGCTGGGATTCCCTAGCCAATTCAGCATGATTAGGTGGGTTGGATGGGAATAGTTGTGGGTGTAAATATTCCCCCATTCTGTCTCAGGGACAGAGAAGGGATTTCTGAGCTTAATAAGAAGCACTTGGAGGTACCCCAGCTAGAGAGGGAGCACAAAATGCTTCAGCATTGAGAAATTGCTTAGGTTTTACAGATCTTTCTACTTCTTCAGGAAGTCTTCCTTGATTTACTCAAGCTGCTAATCCATCTGGGAATTGCTCTTCTTCAACACACATCATGAAGCTGTAAGAGCTATAACCCTGGCTCTCAATGCCTGAAGGCATCCTCCAGCCCAACCAAGGAGCATAATCCCCCAAGCATCTCTTGATTTCTGCAGAGGGAAAGGGCAATTAAATTCACAGTTTAACTAAGTTTCTTTTTAGCATGCATCCCACCAAGTTCGAAGGCTAATCTAGCATTGGGCTTGTGTCCCAGAACCCTAGCTTTTTAGGATTTCCATGCTGGGCCATTTGCAACATCTGGCCTTATATTCTAACTTCAAGATTCCTAAGGCTCAAGTTCCCACATCTACTCCTTACACCTACAGCTAAAAAGGACAAAAAAAAAAAAAAAGACATCAATTCTGTTTCTCAATGTGGCCTAATGGATAGAGAATAGTCTTGGGGTTAGGATTCAAATTCTCATAGGTCCTAGTTTTGTGACTCTGGGCAATTAATTTAATATTTTAGTGCCCCATTTAAAAAAAAATTGGAGGCAATTAGGATTAAGTGGCTTGTCCAGGAGCACAAGGCTAGTAAGTATCTGAGGCAGGATTTGAACTCAAGTAAGTGCTCCTGGCTCCACAGTCAGTACTCTATCTACTGAGACACCCAGATGCCTTCCCTAAGTTTTATTGATTGATTTGTTATCTTATAAATTCATTAATACATCTTGCTTTTATGCCATCTTCATTTCTAATTTTTTTCTCCCCTCTACAATCCAGAGAGCTACCTCTCATAACAAAGAATAAAAAAAACAAAATTAGTAGGAAAAATTCAGTGAGATGAGCCAACATGACATGATACAGTGGAATAAACTCTGGTTCTGAATCTGAGGCCCTAGGTTTGAATCCTAACTTTGAATTAGCTACTTGTGTGGCCATGGGCAAGTTATTGTACTTCTCTGCACCATAGTTTTTTCACCCATAAATTGAAAAGATTAGACAGATAGCCTCCGAGGTCCCTTTAAGCAAACATTCTACAATTATTGTTTCCCATCTCTGCAAGGCCCTTTCTTTGGGGCCAACTTAATCATTTTAATTATACAATTCTTAGGTTCTTTTTGGTTTGGTTGTTGTTGCTCTTTCCATTGATAGCATTTTGCATATTATTTTCCTGGTTTTGTTTACTTCATTTTGTATCAGTTCATATAAGTTTCTTTATTTCTAAGTATTTTTAATTTCAATTGTTTCTTATGATAAAATAATATTTCTTACATTCATGTCCCACAATATGTTCAGAAATTCCTCATTTGATAAGAATCTACTTACTCAAGTGCTCTGAGTTTATTAAAATTATTAAAAATGCAATTAAAATTGCTGCTACAAATAATTTGGTTTATCTGGGAACTTTCTATTTATCTTTGACTTCTTAGAACTATAAGCAACAAATGAGGATGAAGATGGGGGTGGTGCTAATCTGTATCAATAGAAGGAATTTCACAACTGGGAATTTCTTACAATTAAATCACAGATTTGGAACAACCCCTCCAAAACAAACAACCACCCCAAAAAACAAAAACCCAAACCCATCCAAAAAACCAGACTCAAGCAAAATATTTTTTTAATTTTTTTTTTTTTTTTTTACTATTTCCCTGGTTGGGAATCTAGAGTATTCTTTCATTCTTGTGGTTCCAATATTTGCCCTCTCCCTTCTGCACTTATACTGAGTAAAATAGTGATTGATCTCCAATAGTCTATTATCAGAAGGCAGGAAATTATCTACTATCTGGTTAGTATAGTGTGACTTGCATGCAGGCTAAATTGATACTATGGTGATTCTAACTATTTTTTTCTCAGGATTTTATGTTCTATAATGAATTTTAGAAAACACCTAAATTTTGTCTTTTGGAAATTTGGGAATGAGAATTATTGTTTGCCCTTTGTTTTCAAAGAGGACCATGACTTCAGGGATGTAATGCCATGACATGCAAGTGTATTGGATTTAAGTGAGGGAGGACTGTGCAAGTCACCTGCCTCACTTTATCCTCCACAGCCATGTGGGTCCAGTGGCCAGTAATAGATCAGGATAATTGGAGATGGCCCTGGATGCAATGGGAGACCCTGGCCTTTTTAAGCTCAGTTTGACTGAGGCCACATGGGAATAGGGATAGATGAAGTTGGTTGGAAGAATTCCTTGGACCACTGCTTTTAATTGGGTGGGATGTAAAGGGGATGAGAAAAAAGAAGAAAATTTATGTTTCAGCCCTTCACTGAACCATTCTTCCCAACCACACCCTTTCCCCAAAGCTAGACCTGAGAGAATATTTCTTCCCGGCTGTTGTGAGTCTATGGAGCAAATTACTTTCTTTCCTATCTCATGTCTTGCTCCTTGTTTCCCTATCCTAGTTTTCTTCTCTCTCTCTCTTTTCTCTCTTCTCTCCCCCCACTTTTCTCTCTCTTTCTCTCCTCTCTCTCTCTCCCTTCCTCTCTCTCTCTCTTTTCTCTCTCTTTCCCCTGTCTCTATCTCTGTCTCTGTTTTTTTCTCTCCCTCCTTCCCTCTCTCTCTCTTTCTCTCTCTCTCTTTTCTCTCTCTCTCTCTTTTCTCTCTCTCTCTCTGTCTCTCTCTTTCTCTGTCTCTGTTTTTTCTCTCCTTCCCTCTCTCTCTCTCTCTCTCTCTCTCTCTCTCTCTCTTTCTCCTCTTTTCTTTCTTCTCTCTTTCTTTTGACTAGACTGAAGAAGAATTGAAAAGGCATCTTTCTGTACTTAGTGGCTAAGCCCAGGTATTTCTGCTGTCTGCCATTCTGGTGGGTTTAGGGTCTAACCAGGAATGCCTTAGTTTTAGAGCAATCTGGATTCCCCTTAACCCCCCTTTTGGAAAGCTCTTTCTTTGGTTCAGTATCTTCTTCCTGTCTCATTATTTTAATCTGCTCCTTTAGGAGCCCTGACTAGGGGTACCTCTTACAAATTCACCTTTCTATACGATGTCCCATTCCTGGTCTTTTCCTTCCCTCTCTTTCCCTTCCAATCATAATTTACTCTTTTTTTTTTTTTGTGGTTCATTTTCAAGAAGTTTAACTGGATGACTATCTAGCTAGCAGAAATTCAAATTTTTATAGAGATGGAGCTAGGTGGAGCAAAGTGCTGGATCTGGAGCCAGGAAAACTTGGATTCAAGTCCTATCATAAATATTTGCTAGTTATGTGACGCTTGGTAAATCACTTAACCTTTGTCTCAGTTACCTCATCTTTAAAATGGGGATAAAAATAATATCTACCTTCTAGGGTTGTTGTGAGAATGAAATGAGACAATATTTGTATAGTACTTTGTAAATTTTTTAGCATTATAAAAATGCTAGCTACTAGTGTTATATCAGATTAAAACAAATTTTTATAACTAAACCTGTGCTTTTACTGGTATGGGTAGTCCTGGTGAAGAAAATGCATTTTACCAATTGTAGATGACTTTGTGATTGATTATTTATAGAATTGTTTTAGATATTATGAAACCTATGTAAGGCTACACAGTCAATATGTGCCACAGGTTCTCTATTCCAGGGCTTCTTAAGCTTTTTCCACTAAAGATCCTTTTTCACGCCCCAAATTTTCATGAGACCCTTATTTACCTTATATAGGTAAATAAAATAGGTATACAAATCAAACATTTACTAAGGATAAATCATAATTTCACAACCCCCATATAAGAGATAAGCATCTTACCAAGAATTCTGCAGACTTTCTGCTGAAGCCAGGAAAAGATTTTTATTCAGATCTTGCAAGACTGGGTGTGTGGAAGCAGGTACACTTTAAAATAGCCAAAGTATGAGTTTTTATGCCCTGCCCCCCTTTCCCTCAACACGTCTTTCCCCTGTTTCTCCATTGGCTGGGTACTACAGAGGTAACTTTGTGGAAACTAAACCCTTATCCAATTCTCACAGTGCACATTCAGTTATAGTACCCCAGGTGAAGTTGTAACCTACAGTTTAAGTAGCTTTACTCTATGTAGACTTAGATTAAAATCTTATTGAATAATTAATAGCTTAATGTATTTAGTCTCTGAGACATTTATTTGCATTTCAACAGGATTCTTTAAAATCTTAATCCAAAAAATTATCTAATAATACCAAGTAGGTAGACACCATCAACAGCAAGCTTTGATTAAATTGACAACTGTGTATAAGGTATGCTTAAAATCTAAAAGCAAAAGTAAAATATCCCTTTCCCTTATAGACCTTACATTCTATAGGAGGCATTTAACCTTCTTAATCTAAGTTTATAAGATTAGCTGGGATGCTGACTTATATTTCCTTGTTGGGGCAAAGAAAAGTAGATTTTTTTTTAAAGCATCTAAAATGTTGGCCTTCTGTCAGACACCAAGTGCTATTTGACAACAGTAATAATAATAACAACAAAATGCCAGAGACTTTATGAATAAACAATTTGTACTCCCAATTCCACTTTTCCTCTTGTTGTACCAGCATTATTTTTTCATCTCACCCCTATTTTTGCTCATAATTTTCATGTCATCTAAATGGTAGCACCACATTCAGGATGCCCTTCAAATGGATCACAAAAGCCTCCTGGGGCATCTTGCTGTGAGCAAACTTAAGCTTCATCTTAACCAGTTAGAGAGGTCAAAACCTTCTGTCCCCGACAGGTTTTTTCATCAGCTAATGAATTTTTCATTGTCCAGATCTTGGTAAAAAGAGCAATCTCTAAGGTTTCTTTTAGGTCAAACATTCAGTGATCTGTAAAGCGAAGTCATTCTGATAGTACTTTGGTCATTGATTAGGGAAGAAGGATGATTTATTTTAAGGATGGTAATACATGTAAAGTATGCTGTCTCTTTAAGTCCCTTTTCCTAAGGTGCAGTTAATGGTGAAAAGGGCACAAAAAGTGCTTTTGTGTAAATGAAGACATTTGTATTGTGGTTATTAGAAGCAAAGCAGTCAAGGGAAAGAAATTCAACTGAGTGATTCCTAACTGGTCAGAGGGAAACATTCAGATGGAAAACATATTGAATAGGGGCTCATGAACTATGATGATTGAGTAGAGGTATTATTCTTATTAGCAAGCTACCTCTAGGATCTTGTGAGAGTTTGAATGTAATAACAGCATGGTGGTCTGTCTCTGGGAACTCTGGGAACACCTGCTCATTTGAGAGCAGGTTGGAAAACTGGTCCAAACCCAGAGAAATTGTATGTGTGAGAGGGATTGTACCATATTTTGTGCTGAGATTCTGTCTCTAATATATATTCGTTGTTACTCACAGTTACAAAGTTGGTCAGTTGTGAAATCCATGATGAAGAAATGGGTTGGAAGACAAGACACATGGTTCTCTGGAGATTGCTTTTCTATGATGATGGGTCTTTGTTGCTTGTGAATGAGGAATAAGACAACCCAAATGGTCAGTATTTTTATTGAACCAGAAGGAGGAATAGATCTTTTGGGAATTATAGGAGCTAGAGGGTATCTCCTAGGATATGTAATCCAGCCTCCTAAAAGACTTATCTTTTACCTTATTTCATCTTTTACCTGTGACTAAGGTCACAAAAGAAGTGTCAGAGGTGAGAATATAGGTGCTTAGACTCCAGCTAGAGGCAGAGGTGGTTTTTTCCAACTACATCATAACCTAAAGATGTTTTAGGTAACCATCATATTATGGAGAAAAGAAAAATATGAAACTACATGTTGCACAGTATTTTACAACAATGCAAACATCTGGTCTACCAAATTTAACTTTTGTATTGGAGTCTGGAGTCTTGGTGGATTCCTGGATTGGAATGCACGTGGAAAGGCCCCCAGTTAGCTAATACTTCCTTTTCATCTGGTTTCATTGAAAATGGCAAGTGTAATCCTGGACAGCTGTTCCCTATAGCAAGGACCTCTCCCCTACTAGCATACGGATTACCCCTTTATGGAGTGCTTTGCTCAGAAATGTAATGATTTTGTGAAAAAGTTTTTGCTTGGAGTGAAATGGATGGTATTAGAACTGTTTTTCCCATCAGTATGGTTGGATCTCCAATTACTTCCTTTCCTGCTGTTGCTTATAATATAACATAATATAATCTCTTCCCCTCAGACAGAGGCAGTAAACCAAACAAGCACTCAGAGTAATTGTGATCATTTTAAATTTAAATCCCATCACTTACATGCTTGATCCTTTTCCAGCCAAATTACTTGGAAAATGTATTTTTGACACAATGGCTCTCATAGCTGAAAAGATTCATGCTTCTCCTGGCAACAGGTGTTAGGATCCTCTCTTTGAAGCTGCTGCAATTATAGCCCACTTGGGGAATCAAAATCACAAACTTACTTCCAGGCATCCAAACTCTCTTGGATTTAATTGTTTTATAACTTTTTGTTGAGGGGATCGGTTTGGGAGAGTTTGGGGTGGTGGTAGAAAATAGCTTGTTTTCTCAGTTGCCAATCTTGTTGAATTACATGTACCCTCTCAGTAGCTTTCTGCTTATTTTCATGATTCTTGCTAGCTCAGGGCTTACTCCAGGAAAAGTTTATCACCTGGTGATCTATGATGTGTGAATTGATTCTATTCCTGTAGGATTGCTCATTTCCTGCAAATCTGCAAGGAGCTGTGACCATAGACTTTTGGAGCTGTGTTCAAATGAGGGAATTCTCTTTCATCACAATGTAGGTTGGCAGCTCTTTACCCAGCAGATAAAGCTGTGGAGGCAGAGTTTGTTTTTAGGCCCTAGAAGTTCCAAAAAGACCATTTACTGAGGACCACTGATTTTCTATAGGAACTCATATTGACTAGAGGGACCTGACAATAGTAGTCTGCCCTATGTAAAACATAGATAACAAAACAATCCTGTCCTGAGCCAGGGACTGATGCCAGTGATCTTGAATAGGTATATGAAACTTGTCCAAGAAAAGAAAAGGAGTGAACTTCATAATTGTAGGGCCTTGGTCTTTCTAGGAAATTTCCCATTCAAAGAAAAGTCCAACTTCCGTATTGATATATTGGATAAACAGTGAAATTGCAGTCACATAAACTGAGGTAGATGCTCAGGCTATGCTCCCTAATTCTACTCCTCAACAGAGCCACCTGAGAGCATCTGTACTTTAGAGGTACCAATTTCAATTGGGGCAACTCCATGGATGGTCAATCAATCAACAGATTTTTATTAAGTGCCTACAATGTACCAAGATTTGTGCTGGGTGATACAGATCCAGAAAAGGTAGCAATAACTATGGGAGAGACAAGTACATATAATTTAGAAACATGCTCTCAAAATTAATTGGTGCATATCCTTTGACCCAGTGGAACAACTACTAGATCTGTACCCAGTTATGTGCTGGAACATACTCATGGCTTGCAAGAACCAATTATTAAATTTTCAGTGTGAACATTAATTTATACCTTGGAAATTAGCAAATGCTGCAAAACAGGGATTAATTTATTATGTGTTAAAAAGTTATGGAGAAATGTTAATGATGCAGATTAAACTTAAAATTATGTCATATATATAACCTGTAACCTGGATGTTATAGGTTAACTAGCACATTATTGTCTGTACCTGAAAAAGATCAAAGAAAGAGGAAAATGATCCATATATGCAAAATATTTAGAGCAGCCCTTTTTGTAATAGTAAAAAATCAAAACTAAAAGAATATTCATCAATTGGAGAATGGCTGAAAAAGTTATGGTTTATAAATGTGATGGAATATTATTGAACTGAAGACATGGTAAAAAGGATGATTTAAAAGAAACCTGTAAAATTTGTAGTAATTGATGCAGAGTAAAGTGAGCAGAACATTTATGCAATCATAAAATGTTATAAAGATGAACAATTGTGAAAGAATTAGGAATTCTAATCAATGCAATGACAAACCACCATTCCAGATAACTCATAATGAAACATGCTTTCCATCTCCTGACAGAGAGGCGATAGATTCCAAATGCATATTGAGATTCTTTTTGGACATGACTAATGTAGGAATTTGTTTTACTTTATTATACATGTTTGTAACAAGGATTTTTTTCTTTCTTTTTCAAGGGGGAGAGAAAGGTAGGAGGGAGATGGATTTTTGTTGATTAAGACATAGAAACTTTAATTATATATACATAGCACAATTATAAAGTAAACATTTACAAGCATATGAAAAGATATTAAAGGAGTTTATGAGAGAGGGTACTAGCAATTTGAAAGCTTCAGGAAGGACTTTGTGCAGAAGATGGTGTCTTAACTACAATTTAAAGGCAAAGAGGACTCTATGAGGTGGAAATCAGGAGGCATAGGAAATAGCCATACCATTTAGATGTAAGGAATGGCTAGTGGAAAGGCATAGAGATGGGAAATGGTGTGTTGTGAGTATGGAACAGAGAGAAAGTCAAATTGGCCAGATCACAATATGGGAGGAGAAGTAATGTTCAGTGAGGTAGGTTGGAACCAGAGCATGTAAGGTTTAAAAAACTAAACAGAAGTATTTATCCTACATGCAGGGATGCTTAATTTTTTTTTTGTGTGTGTTATAACTCCTTTGTCAGTGTGATGAAATCTATGAGACTCTTTCTCAGAATGCTTTTAAATGTGTAAAATAAAATGCAAGTATTTACAAAGGAAATTGATGTTTTTAAAATGCTTACCTAATATTAAAAACCCTCTAAAATTCATAGCCCAGAGGTTAAGAATCACCATCCTAGAGACAATAGAAAATGACTAGAATTGGTTGGTAGGGATGTTACATGGTCAAATCTACATATAAGGAAAATGACTGGCAGCAGTGCATATAATAGTCTGGAATGAGGAGAAATATGAGGCAGATAGAATAATTAGGGGATGTTGCAATCATCTAAGAGGATTGATGAGAGCCTGGACTAAGGTAATAGCTGCCTAAGAGGAGAGAAGGAATCAGGTGTTGTGAAAATATAATGGCAAGATTTGGCAACTTACAGGATATGCATGTCAAGGAAAGGTGAAGGATAATGTTAAGATTATGAACCTAGAAGGATGATAGTGTCTTCATGAGAAATAGGGACATTTGGAAATGAAGAGGAAGTACAAGGGAGAAAGATAATGAGTTCAGTTTTAAATTTAAGATATATCCAGGTTATTCATTTCCATGTGGCTCAGGAGATTAGTGAAGCCAGGAGAGAAATCATTGTTTCAGCATCACTGTGCTGATATTTGTGTGTTTAGTTAGCTTCCTGCTGAAATCTTCTAGGTTTTATTCTATCTCATTGTCACCTGTGGAAAGCTTTTCCATTTTTCCTGTTGCCTGACTCCTAGCAAAACTTACCTAGACTCTTTGTGAGAACTGGATGGGGGTTTAGTTTCCACTACAAAAACTAAATTTGAGAAAATCAGAAATGAAACTTAAATTAGAAAAATAAAATTGAAAACTAGCTAGGATACAAAACAAGGAAACAAAAGCAATGAAAGGAAAATGCAGTCAGAAGTGGGAATTTAGAATAAGAGGCACATTGTAAAATATAATTGAAGTGGGAATTTGGAAGGAAGATGGAAGGAAGAGGAGACGGAGTCATTTGGAGGAATTAGGCTTTCCAGATAGGTTGAAACCATTATAGTACTTAGCCAAAAGAGAATCAGGGGAAGGGCTGACCTACCTCCAGATAAAGTGGACACAAGGGAAGAGTAATGATATAATTACTTATGTAGGGGAATTATACACTCTTGATAGATTGGGACTTCTGTGGTACTCAGCCAAGGGGATATCAAGGGAGGGACTTCTGTTTTGGATATAAAAAAAAGACAAGTACCTATTCCAAGTGTTCCTGTTCTATAGGGTACCTGCTTCTGCAGTTGTATAATTAAAGATTTTTTTTTTAACTTTGCCCCTCCTATATCCAATAGAGTTATATCTCACCTTCTTGAGATCTTAAGAATTTCTGGGCACCTTCCTTGGGACTTTACAGGAATTCTCTCTCTTATATCCTTAACAGGTAGGAATCCAGCTTGACCCCTTCAAATGATGGAGAGCTCTCTTACTTCTAAAGCCTATATCCTGTTCATTCATCTTTTGGGATGTTTGTTCATGCTTGTTCAAGCCCTGCTCCATCTCCTTGAGGTGATCCCAATCCAATCCATTCTCCCATGTCTAAAGCTTTCACTAAACCCTATACTTCATAGTGGTCTGTCCCTTTTGTGAACTATTTTTTTTGGTTAAATATGTGCAATTATTTTAAACATATTTTCATATTTGTAATATTGTGCAAGAAAAATCAGACCAAAAGGGAAAAAACCCATGAGAAACAAACAAACAAAAAGATGAAAATACTATGCTTTGATCTACATCCAGTCTCCATATCCTCTCTCTGGATGTATATGGTATTTTTTGTCTCAAGAATTGTCTTGAATCACTGCATTGTTGAAAAAAGTCAAGCTCATCACAGTTGATGATTGCATAATCTTCTTGTTACTGTGTACAATGTTCTCTTGGTTTTCCTCACTTTACTCAGCATCAGTTCATGTAAGTCTTTCCAGGCTTTTTCCGGAATTAGCCTGCTCATCATTTCTAGGACATCAGGGCAGTTTTCCTTGATGATTTCTTGAAAGATGTTGTCTAGGCTTTTTTTTAAGCATGGTTTTCAGGTAGTCCAATAATTCTTAGATTGTCTCTCTTGAACCTATTTTCCAGGCCAGTTATTTATCTGATGAGGTTACATTTTCTTCCTTTTTTTTTAAAAATTTTTTTGATTTTGTTTGATTGTTGATGTTTCATTGAGTCATTCACTTCATTTGTTCAATTGTAATTGTTAGTGAATTACTTTCTTTAGTTCACATTTTTATTTCCTTTTGAATTTGGTTAACTGAACTTTGTTCATTGGATGTTTTCCCCATTTTACCAATTCTATTTTATATGGAGTTGTTTTCTTTTTCCATTTTGCCAAATGTTGTTTTTTAAGGAGTGTTTTTTTCCAGTGTTTTCCCCTCCATTTCACCAATTGTATTTTTAAAGGAGTCTTCTTCAATTTCTTTGTTTTCTTTTCTAAAGCTCTCATTTCCTTTTCCCATTTTTTTCTAATTCTCTTTAAAATCCTTTTTGAATTCTTCCAAGGGAATCTTTTGACTTGGAGACCAATTCATATCTCCCTTTGGGGCTTTATCTGGAGACATCTGTTCTTTCCTGCCTCTATAATAGCTATCTATGGTCAGAGCTTTTTTTTTTTTTTTTCTTTGCTCACTTTTAAAAGTTGAAGACTGCTCTTAGGATAAAGGGAAGATTGTCCCCAGCTTTCCAGAATGACAGACAAGTATTTTACACTGCCCTGGGGTGGTTGCTGCCAGCTTTCCTCCTGTGGGTATGACCAAGTCCCACTGGTATAGGGGCTCACTACTTGCCTTCTGTAGTTGCATTGGAGGTATCATAGCTAGTTTGCCGTTCCACTGACTTGTAACCAGGACAGAGTAGTCAACCCTGCTGTATTTTGACTAAGAGCCTCCCACTAGATTCCCTGTATGAAACCTCTCCACCCTGGGCTTTCCTGCACTGTGCCTGAGCTGGGCTGCATCCCCTAGCCTGCCTTTGCTCAATTGAGACAATTTCCTAAAGTTCTTCCAAAATATCCTCTGCTGGAAATTTGTTACACTCCAAATACTTGTGGGTTCTGTCACTTCAATACTGTTTCAGAGGTTTGATCTGATGTTGATTCTGAGGGAAGTCAGGAAGAACTCAAAGATCTTTCTACTTTCTGCCATCTTGCCTCTGCTCCGTCATTTCTTATAGAACAATATCCCATTACATTCATATACCATTACTTATTCAACTATTCCCCAGCTGATGGGCATCCACTCAATTTGTAAATTCCTATGGAATTTACTATTAATATGACTCATTTTGACACAATCACAGAATGTCTTATATTACTTTAATTGTTTTGTATGTGTATTTTTTTTTGTTCTCCTCTTTGAAGGAAACTGCCACATCTTATGCTTTATATTTTGTACAGTGCCTAGCACATTTGGGTTAAAAATATGCAATTAACCAACAAGTGTTGAACTGAAATAATATGTCACCATTGAAATTTCCCGTCTTCATAATGAGGAAGTCTTGCAGGGCTATAAATCTAAAGCCAGTAGCTATTGAAAATTTGGGGATTTTAAACTTTGCTAGGGTTATTTTCAATGTGAAGGAGAGCACCTAGTGAAATAACCAATATTATTTTTTGTTTGTATCACTTAGGAAATTCAAAGAAAGGAATTAGATTGTATTGGTTGGAGTTAAACTATCTCCATGAGGTTATAAATTGAAATCATGGACAAATTATATAATGTCAAGAAGACCTCCTTGACCTTAACCCCTTGTGTATGAGGATGCTATAGGAATCATGAGGATTTTTGGTGATGGTAGGGGGAAGAACAAGGGACTTCACATTTAGTGATAAGGTAGTGATTACAATTTTATTCCCAATCCCTGCATGAATTTTTGGTAGCTGGCTCTTTGGAGGCCTTTATATGGTTTTATAGTTTAGATAAATTGAAATGAAGAGGTTAGATTTTTGGTTTAGAAGAAAATAGTTCTTGGCACAATCATTTGGATGTAGGAATTTTGAACTTCCTCTTCTTCTTTCCTTACTATGCCATAATCATGTGGAAGGAGGATTTGTACAGAATGGGAGCTGTCATTCCCCTCAACTGCAATCTAACCTCTTTCTTTTGCGTGGCAGGTGTAACTGTAATGAGAGCTGCCCAATAAATATGCCAGTTGGCTTTAATTGTTCCAGTGGAATCAACCATGGTGAGATCAATTCATTTCCTTGTCAAAGACCAAAAGCATAGATGAAGTTTATGGAAGGAAGTGAGAAAATTGATGATCCTCGGAAAGCAAATGTTCTCATGAGGGAGGATGCTTCTTTTTTGGGTGACAAATCCCTTGGAAATGGTATCATCCCATTTACAGGTGCACCCATACTCAATCACTGAGAAATTCTGCTTGGCTTTCTCCACACAGATGTATGACAGCTGTGGAGAAGCCAAAAAGAAGTCTTGATGTCTCCATGCCTAATTAATAGAATAACTGTAACTGAGCACAAAGCTATCCTTGAAACAGGGTAGTCACTGATTATTTGCTGTTAGAACATTCAAATGATTTCTTCCCAGTATAGCCCAGAAAGAATCAATAATATGATTGCATTATTTTATACTCATACATTAGTAGTAAAAAAAAATTTATTTTGCTCCCATGGCACTGTTTCATGGGAGACTCAGAGTTCAATGGAAAGGCAGAAACTGAAGGCAGCTTATATGGAATATCATCTAAATAGTGGTTTGCATGTAAAAAGTAGAGTTTAAAAGTGGAAAAGAACTCTAGAATTGGAGTCAGAAAATCTTGATTCTAAGACTTAGGTTTCCAGTTACTTCCTGTGAGATCTTAAGAAAATCACCTAAATTTTTGTGCTTAAATAATTTAAATCTTGTACTTAAATAACTTAAATTCTTTGCTTAAATTACTTAAATTCTCATGCTTAAATCACTTAAATTCTCATGCTTTCCTCACTGGTAAAATAAGAAAGTTAAACTACATAACATCTAAGGGTTTTTCTAGTTCTAAATGTGTGAAACCAAGAAACTACATATGATCAGAAAAGGAGGAGGATCATTACATAGTGAGAAGTTAAAAAAAAATTCATTTACAGATGCTACCGACAATGAAAGGGTAAGGAAATCATGGGGAAAGAATAGCATGAACTTGCATTATATAGGAAGGAGGAAAGACTATAGAGAGGAAGCTGCCAGCCTGACTGGGTTAGGGACAGCAGAACCATCTCCTCAGGGAGAATTGTGGATCAACAGAAAGCTTGAATGCTACTTTGGTTTTTATTAAGTATAAATAGGGAGATAACGTGGTTTTGCATAGTGGTGTAGTAGAGAGAGCTGGCTTTAAATTGAGAGGAAGGTCTGGGTATAAGTCTTGTTTCTGGCACAGTGATTTGGGGGAAGTCATTTAACTTTTAGCATTCTAGGTTATAAGTGCCAGCTTCTATGAGTATCCCAACTAGATTAAAATATGTTAAATAAAATAAATAAGAATACAACGGAATATAGGTAATGATAATATATAATTTTCTAAATTTTTCAGGTATCCTTAAGTCCAGTTTATTTGACTTGTTTCTATTTAAATTTAACACCACTGCTCTTAGAAGCCTTTAAGACTAGAGTTTGCAGAGAAAGTGCTAACCTATATTGGTAGAATTTTCCTTACCTGGTATTTCTACATCAATGAAATTACACAGCTGTGCTAATAGGTCCAGAGGAGCATATTAGGATAGATTTTCTTTCGAGCATTTATGAAAGGACATGGATGAAGGATGTAAGAAGAGAAGGTATGGATGGGTTGCAAACTGCATCTTTGGAGAGAATTCCCTTTTTGGTGACATCATGGATCTAAACTGGCTGAAAAACACAGTTTTCAATTGTCTATACAAATCTGATTTTTGAACTGGACAGTCATTTAACTATTTTGCCTAGCCATTTTCTTTGTTCATATTTGGCTCTCTTTAAATACTCCTACTTTCTCTGCATCAGGTAAATAAATACTTTGGAATCAAAACTCTTTGCTTCCATTCTTTTGAAGGTTAGAGGGTTAGAATGAGGACTGAGTGACTGCTCCTCTTAGTCTTGGGCTCTCTGTGTAGTAGATAGCAGAGAGTTGAGGAGCTCAGCTAAGGATGGGGAAATTGGATCATTTCCCAGCTTCTCAAGAGTCTTGTCTTCACAGCAACTTCATTATTCAGTTTGAAGCAAAATCAGACACACCCATATTCAAATGCAAATACAAAACTCCAAAGTAATGGTGGATTAAGGCCACATGGGTCTCTGAGGCACTAAGACTGGAGGGGCTTTTCCACATAGTTTGTAATCTTGGAAAAAAACAAAGAGAAACTATGCTAGAGTAATGAAAAATGTTAAATATTATTACAACACTTTACAATGGAAAACATGCTTATTACATTTTATTTCTAATGTTTCTTTTGTATTTTAAAATGGAAATATATGAAAAATTATTATTTGCTCTGCTTTTATTTTTAAACATGACAATTGCTTTTAAAGTGGTAAATTAAAAGTGGGATTAAAATTTATAATTTCAAAGCTGAATTAAGAAAATATATAATTTATATTGCTTGTAAATATAATGAAACCCTATTATGTATATAAGTGAATATGAGAATTCTGACAGTTACATTAAAGATTTTACAAAATATTTTTTCTAAGTATCAACATTAGTTACAGACTAGCATTTCATTGGTTAACTATAACAGAAGAACATAACAGAGGAGCAGGAAAGAAAACCATAATTATAAAAAAAAATTACTTCATTAATTTATCATAGCAATTTCTCTGAGTTTCTGTTTCTTTATCTGTAAAATGCAGGGTTAGAGGAAATGACATTTAAGTTCTCTTCCAAATCTAAATCTAAGATCCCAAGAACTGAGAGATTATTATATTCCTTTCTTTCCTCTTGCCCCCCTCCCTTTTTCTTTTTTTCCATTCAATCTCTGATTAAAAAGGCAGCCAACTTCTCCACATATATTCTTTTTTTTTTTTTTCTTTTTGCTGAGGCAATTGAGGTTAAGTGACTTGCCCAGGGTCACACAGCTAGGGCATGTTAAGTGTCTGAGGTTAAGTGACTTGCCCAGGGTCACACAGCTAGGGCATGTTAAGTGTCTGAGACCAGATTTGAACTCAGGTTCTCCTGACTTCAGGGCTGGTGCTCTATCCACTGCGCCACCTAGCTGCCCCCCTCCACATATATTCTTGATACCATCTCCTCCTGTTTTTTCCAGTAGATTTCCCTCTGGACCTGGAGTCAGAAAAACGAGTTCAAATTCAGTTTCAGGCACTTACTAGCTCTGTGACTTGGGACAAGTCTTCTTTGTTTACCTTAGTTTACTCAATATGAAAATGGAGATAATCATGGTAGCTACCATTCAGGAGTGTTGTGAGCATCAAATGAGATAATATTTGTAAATATTGGATGGAGAAAGGAAGGTAATCAGGATTAAGCAATTTACTCAAGGTCACACAGCTAGTAAATATCTGTGGCTGAATTTGAACACAGGTCTTCCTGACTCTAGGACCAATGCTCTAACTCCCACACCACCTAGCTGCCATATAAAATCTTTGAAAACCTTAAAGGGCTATACAAGTGCACTATTATTATTATTCCCCTCTCTTACCTTGATTTTTAATTATAGACTTTCCTTTGTCATATCTATTTTTTTCTCTCTTTATTACTGACTCACTCTTTGATTAATGATTTATTTCACACAATCTACTTCCATTCCACTACTCTTCTTTTTGTTTTCTCACCCAGTTCTTAACCTTTTAAAATTTCCTTTTATTCTCTTCTTCACATTTATGACTAATTAACTCTTTAAGTCTACTATTCCTTGTAACCTCACCTTCCTCTCTTTTTCCTTCTCTCCCTCCCTCCCTCCATTTCCTCCTCTCTCTCCTCTCCTCTTCCTTCTTTGCCCCTTCTTACTTTTTCCTGTCTCTCCCCTTCTCTCCTCAACTCTTCTTTATTGGATTCAGAGGAAAGTGTAATCTACTCCCTTTCCTATCCTTCAATATTTATGTAGTAGTCTGCTATACTTTGATTATATAAGACATATTCCAATTACATGATCAAAATATAGAAAAGCTTCTCTCAAGCCCTCTGTTTTGTGTCTATATAACCTTTGAAGACAATATTCTGATGGTGCACATGTTTCTTCTCCTCATATCAGAATGTAAATACTTTATTGTATAGTTCTTTCTAGTGGCTCAAATGCATTTTACCATTTTGTTTCTCTTGACTTCTGTGTTTGCCTTTCATAGTATCTTCTCAGCTCTGGCTTCTTCTTTAAGGAAACTTGGAAACACAAAATCTTGCAAGGGTAAATGTTGAGAACTGTCTATGCATGTGGTTTTTTTTTTTAATTAAAATTATTTTTATTGAAGATTTTTATTTTCAAAACATATGCAAGGATAATTTTTCACCATTGACCCTTGCAAAACCTTGTGTTCCAATTCCCCTCCTTCCCCCTACCCCCTCTCCTAGATGGCAAGTAATCTAATATGTATTAAACCTGGCAAAAATATATGTAAATCCAATATAGGCATGTGTATTATATAATTATCTTGCTGCACAAGAAGAATCAGATTAAAAAGGAAAAAAATGAGAAAGAAAATAAAATTCAAGCAAACAACAAAAGAAGTGAAAATGCTATCTTGTGATCCACACTCAGTTCCCACAGTCCTCTCTCTGGATGTAGATGGTTCTCATCATTACATTGGAACTGGCCTGAATCATCTCATTATTGAGAAGAGCCATGTCCATCAGAATTGATCATTGTATAATCTTGCCATTGCCATGTGCAATGAAATCCTGGCTCTGCTCATTTCACTTAGCATCAGTTCATGCAAGTCTCTCCAGGCTTTTTTGAAATCATTATGCCGATCATTTCTTATAGAACAATAATATTCCATAACATCCATCATAACTTATTCAGCCATTCTCCAACTGATGGCCATCTACTCAGTTTCCAGTTTCTTCCAACTACAAAAAGAGTTGCCACAATATGCTTGCATTTTGAAAATGAAAAGCTTTATATAATAAAAAAGAAAACTTGCAAGTCCTATATTTCTTTAAAGGTCTGTTTTCCCTACCTTCTGCAATATCATATTCCAAATTTTCTTCATTTTTTATAGTGGTAGTTACAGTTCTTATATGATCCTGTCTCCTTGATATATGAACTTTTATTTTCTAGCTACTTGCAATATATTTTTTTCCCTTTTCCTTAAAAACTCTTATTTTACATGTGACATAGCTGGAAGTTTCTATTTTGGAGGTTTAGGAGGTGATAGGTAGAATCTTCTTATTTTTATTTTGCCCTTTGGTTCTAATACATCTGAGAAGTTTTTGTTCAAGCTTTCATGAAATATTTTATTCAGGATTTCTTATAATAAGTCTGAGGTTTTCAGGCAGTCTGATTATTCTTAGATTGCCTGTTTTTCAGGTCACTTGTTTTTGATAGGAAATATTGCACATTTTCTGACATTTTTTCAGTTTTTTGATTTTGTTCTTTTATTTCTTATTGTCTCATAGGGTACTTAATTTCTATTTGGTCCAATCTAATTTTCAAGAAATCTTTATTTGTATCTTCTGTACTAGGCTTTGTATCTCCTATATTGTTATCTATTCTCCTTTAATTTCTTTTTTTTAGAGTTATTTCTTTTCCCATTCTTTCCTCTCATTTCATTTATATGATTGTGTAAGAACTTTATTTAATTTCTTCCAGGAATTCCATTAGGTTTTTGGAAAATCTCGGATCTTTTTTTTATGGCATTGTTTATAGATGCTGGAATCCTGCTTAGGGTCACATGGCCAATACATGCCAGAGGCAGGACTTGGACCCATGTTTTCCTGGAAAAACCTTCATTAGGTAGTCACTTAGACCCAGAAACCAGGTAATTGTATCAATCAGCATGATCACAGGTACCAAAATTAGCAAGAAAAAATATGAATGAGTATAGAAACTCCTGACTTCTACTCCCATCTCTGCTTCCTCACTTTGGCTGCTATTTCAGGAAGGGCTCCTTTCATAGTATGCTATATTCTTGACTCAACTAATACACTCTCAGTGCTTCTCCTTGCTAGCTGCCTTGCAACTGAGGTATCTCTCCCATCTTCCTTCAGCTTCTAGTTCTCCTTTCCATGTTATCTTTCCCCATTGAATGTAGGGACTTTCTTGTTTGCTTGTATTTCTATTACCAGTTACAGAATGTGTGCTTAATAAATTCTCTCTCTCTCCCTCCCTCTCCATGTGTGTGTGTGTGTCTGTCTCTTTCTGTCTTTCTCAGTTTCTGTTTTTCTTTATCTTTGTCTCTTTCTGTCTCTCTGTCTCTGTCTTTCTCTGTCTCTTTATCTCTTTCTTTCTCTTTGTCTCTGTCTCTGTCTCTCTCTGTCTTTCTCTTTTTCTGCCTCTTAGTCTCTTTCTCTCAGTCTCTGTCTCAGTCTCTCTCTGTCTTGCTCTGTCTTTGTCTTTATCTCTCTCTATCTCTCCATCTCTTTCTGTCTCTCTGTCTCTCTCTCTATCTCTTGTTTCTCTGTCTCTGTATCTCTTTAAGTCTCTCTGTCTCTATCTCTTTTTTTCTCTGTGTCTCCGTCTCTCTCCCTCTCTCTTTCTCATCTAGATATCCAGATGCAAGAACAATTGTCTATGCATTGTACTATGCCAATTCTCCCCTTTTCAGTGCTCCAAATTTTAATTCAATTTGATTCATTCTGGAAGTTCTTTATCATTGCCATGCCATACCAGATTAGCTCCTGTTATATTGTTTCCTAGGCTGATCAGTTTTATTACATTATAGCAAAATGTATTCCCTACCTGCTTCTCAACACTTAACCCTATTCAGCTCCAACTCTGTTTCTTCCAAGTACCAATCCAACCTAGACCATTTTATTGTGTTCTTTAACACCCATATACACAGTTATTTATTATAGTTGATAGGCCTCTAGGAGGGGAAAGGGAGATAAAAAGAGAAATTTTGGCTATATATAAAAAACCAAAAGATAGAAATAAAAATCTATTTTTTTGGAGGATACATTTGTTTTTATATCACCTTAATTTTTGGATAAACCCTTCCACTCCTGTACTCAGTAATTCTCTTGTAACAAAGAAACTAAGAAAGAAAGAAAAGCAATTCAGCAAAATTGACAACATATTAACCGTGGCTGACAGTCTGTGCAACGTTCCACACCCATAGTCCCAGGGTAGCCCTTTGCTGGCATTCATTAAGGGATGGTTGACTCTTGTATGAGAGCCGTCTCCATGCTGAACTCATAGGATTAGGGCCAAGTGCTTTTTCTTAGGTTTCAGCATAGCACAGATGAAGACCAAAAAGGCAGACACAGCCAGAGCGTATACCAGATCTGGCCATGGTCCACTGATGTTATAGACGCAGCAGAAAGGGCCCTGCTACTCTCTGCACCTGGGTTTCCAGGCCTGTCACTATTGCTGCGGTTTGAGAGTGATTTCATCTCTCTGCTAGTACGATGAATAGCCTTGGGATTCTCCAGGTGCACCTGGAACTCCAGCAAACTTATGCTCAGCCCAAAGGGGTGTCTGCTTCTACCACTGGGACGACGTGAGATAGCCTGCCAATGGCCCTGTGGCTGTGGAATTTGGAATTGTTCGTATTTCCATTTTTGAAAACAGCCTATGTCAAGGGATGAAGACTATTAAACTGCATTTAGATACAAGGGGTTTCTGATGGTAAAGGTTGTCGGGCAGACGTGTGGTTGAAAGAAAGACCCTGTCTGGCTACTGCAGAACAGGGGTTGACAGGTGGGGGATGGGGAAAAGGAAGGGTCTTGGAGAGGAAACAGGGATTTCCTGCAGTTTTCCTGAAGTTAGGATAGGAAACCGTGGTAGCAGATACTTGTGAACTTTGCATCAGATAGCAGCTATTCAAAAATCTAGTGAGAACCTGGAAGGAATAGAGAGTTTGCCAGTTGATTCAGGAACCCCAATCACCCTATCACCAGAGAGCTTGGGATTCAGTTAAATAAAACTTTGACTAGGCCATATCTCGGTACTTCTTCAGAGGTCTCTAAATAGATATTGATTTTTTTTTATTCAATCAATTCTAATACATCTAACTTTACTATATCCTCTAGCTTATATGTCCATCTTATCCATTCAAATAACCTAAGCAATTTTAAAAATGTTATAGTTGTAAACTTATTTGATCTATCAATCAAGGGAGACCTGTAACTCAGACAGAAGCAGGCTTATAAATTCTGGATGCACATTAGGCTTTAAAAGACTAATGAATATCTAAATTCCTTACAATCGAACCCCAAGGACATATAGGAGAAGAAAAAGTAGGGTGAGTAGTTCTCTGAATTGGCTAATCACCCTCATAGCAATGGTGGCAATGTGCTATATAGTATGTGTCAAGAGTTAAACTTTTCTCTCTTGTCTTATTAAAAACTCTATAAAAATCAACAATCAATAAATATTATTAAGCATCATTATGTTCCAGTCACTGTTTTAAACTCTGGAAATATAAATGTAAAAAAAGACAAAATACACAAGGAAGCTAAAAAATGAGGTGGGGGAGAAGGTATCCAACACTGACAGCGAAATCAGTCAAAGAACTCTCAACTGAATTGCTGTTGAGTAAGATATGGGGAGATGTATGAACTGAGTTCTCTCCTTAAATGGAGAATTGAAGTTCAATGATAGAGGTAAAGGAAAGTGATGAGACCTTACAATGAGTGAGGAGGTTATCTCAATAATAAACTCCTCCTGGTGGAGAAGTCAGACAAGTCTAAAAGTAGTATAGCCAGTTGAGAAATGTTTTCCTGAAATGAAGGATATTTTTTGAAGGATTGCTTAGAAACCTTACTTTTCTTGTCCATTTCACAGAGGGCATTATTTTCTTTGTTAGTAAGAACTGGAAGATTCAGAAGAATAATAGAATATAATGGGATTTTATTTTATGCACTCTTCTTAGGACTTATAGTAGCTCAAAGACTGAATAGGATTTTATTTTAATTCTTGGAGGCACACCGTTACTAATAATGATTAAGAGAAGGAAGCAAGACTTTTAAATTCATTTTGTAGGGGGCAGCTAGGTGGCCCAGTGGATAGAGCACCAGCCCTGAAGTCAGGAGGACCTGAGTTCAATCTGGTCTCAGACACTTAACACTTCCTAGCTGTGTGACCCTGGGCAAGTCACTTAACCCCAATTGCCTCAGCAAAAAAAAAAAAAAAATTCATTTTGTAGGAATGGATAGGGACGAGTGAACAGTAATTATCAAAAAATGTTGCTTGGTATCAGAAGGGAGAGGAATCCTATTGCCTTAGTTTTTCCATTAGCTCCAGCTCTTTTACTACACTTGGGAATGCTGGAAGAGATAATAATGGAAGCAGAAATTGTAATCCCTGACCTTGAAACATCTTCTAATATAGTTTAAAAGCAGAGAACAAATTCAAATAGAGCAAATGCTAATGATAGAATCAAAGAAGCACCACTATGCTTAGGAAGTATTACCTTGCCAGAACACTCATTTGCTGCCCATAACAATTATTGCTATACTAAATCTCACAGTGCTATGCCTTTAGCTTGTATTTATCCACTTTTACCAGTTCGAGTGTATACGTCAACCTCCTTGAATACTGTGTGTGACTATGGGCCAATTGCTTAGCCTATCTGAGACTCAAGCAGCAATCTGAGACTATAATTTATGGTCACGTTGCTCTTGTCCTTGATGGAGTTCACGCTCCAACAGAATAACAGGTACTTCTGTTTTGTTTTATATAATTAGTTCTAAGAGTTTTGGACAAGAATTTAGGAGATCTCAATTCTAGGCCTTGCACTATTAGTAGCTAAGGAAAAATATCTGACATAATTAATATCCCCCAAAGACCTTTGAAAGTACCCCTACAACTATTGACCTACATACTTACTCTCCAATCTATGTAATATTTTAGTAAGAAAAATTTCTACACATTAAGAACATCCTTTATGAGAGGATTATAGGAAATGGATAAACAACAATCCATAATTGATCACATTTTTACCATAATATACTTGAATGAAAGATGAAAGATGTAGAAGATATAGGATCTTAGTCTTATTGCTTGTTGAGTATAAAAAAAGCAATTTATTCAGGAGAACAAAGTACCATCTTAAATACTCTCTTTATTCAGAGTATTTATACAGAGTATTTCATATTTTTGAAAGAAAGAGCAACAGAGATAACCTTCTCTAATAAAATCAGGCAAGGCACAAAACAGGGAGATGGATGCTTGACAAAAGTGATAGCCATTGAGAAAGGAAATGCAATGCACAGACTAAGTTAAAAAGATCCATTTCCCATGGAAGATATAATTTTCCACATGTTCCTTTTTTGTGGATGATATCTTGGTTGTTTCAAACCCTAGAATGTTGCAGAGCCTTCTGGAGGAAACTTGTAAATACTCAAAAGAGTTTGATATGAGTATCCAAACAGGGAAAATCAAGAGGATAAAAAATGTTTGGTACCCAATATAATTCAGGTATGCAGTTGGATAGACAACCTATAGAGTTTGTATCATTATGTATAATTAAGAGAGTACAAATGGATGATGTGTTAAATCTAGAATTAAAAAGGTTAAGGAGAACAGATTTGGTGTCCTCAGGAAATTGTGAAACTCCTTAATGACCATAAAATTCTCACATAAATAAAGGTCCATAATATCATAAGAGAAGAGGTGCTCTGGTAAGACTTTACCAAAATCTAGAGGTCTGAAGAGGCTAAATAAAGAAATATTGAAATATAAAGTGAAAGGTCACAAACATTTTTTGCACATATGGGTCCCTCTCCCTCCTTTAAGATCTCTTTGGGATATAGGCCCAGTAAAAACACTGCTGGGTCAAAGGGCATGCACATTTTCATAACTTTTTGAGCATAGTTCAAAATTGCTCTCTACAATAGTTGGATCCATTCACAATTCCACCAGCAATTGTATCAGTGTCCCAGTTTTCCCACATCCCCTCCAACATTCATCATTTTTTTTCCCTGTCATTTTAGCCAATCTGACAGGTGTGTAGTGGTATCTCATAGTTGTCTTAATTTGCATTTCTCCGATCAATAGTGTTTTGGAGCACCTTTTCATATGACTATAAATAGTTTCAATTTCTTCATCTGAAAAGTTTCTGTTCATATCTTTGGCCATTTATCATTTGGAGAATGGCTTGAATTCTTATAAATTTGAGTTAATTTTTTCTTTATTTTAGAAATGAGGCCTTTGAATGTAAAAATGTTTTCCCAGTTTTTTCCCCTGAGGCAATTGAGGGTAAGTGACTTGCCCAGGGTCACACAGTTAGGAAGTATTAAGTGTCTAAAGTCAGATTTGAACTCAGGTCTTCCTGACTTCAGGACTGGTGCTCTATCCACTGTGCTACCTAGCTGCCCCATTTTCCCAGTTTATTGCTTCCCTTCTAATTTTGTCTGTATTAGTTTTGTTTGTACAAAAACTTTTTAACTTGATATAATCAAAATTAGCTATTTTGTGATCAATAATGATCTCTAGTTCTTCTTTGGTCACAAATTCCTTCCTCTTCCACAGATCTGAGAGGTAAATTCAGATCTTATGTTCTTCTAATTTGTTAATAATATCATTCTTTATGTCTAGATTATGAACCCATTTCGACCTTATCTTGTGGAAGTATGGTGTGGATCAATGCCTAGTTTCTGCCATACTAGTTTCTAATTTTCCCAGCAGTTTTTGTCAAATAGTGAGTTTTTATCCCCAAAACTGGGGTCTTCGGGTTTGTCAAATACTAGATTGCTATAGTCATTGACTATTTTATCCTGTGAACCTAATTTATGCCACTGATCGACTACTCTGTTTCTTAGCCAGTACCAAATGGTTTTGATGACCACTGCTTTATAATATAATTTTAGAACTAGTACAGCTAGGCCACATTTATTTGATTTTTTAAAAAATTAATTCCCTTGAAATTCTTGACCTTTCCTTCTTCCAGATGAATTTTGTTGTTATTTTTTCTAGGTCAGTTAAATAATTTCTTGGGAGTTTGATTGGGATAGCACTCAATAAATAAATTAGTTTAGGTAGTATTGTCATCTTTATTATATATGCTCGACCTATCCAAGAGCACTTGATATTTTTCCAATTGTTTAGATCTGACTTTATTTGTGTGGAGAGTGTTTTGTGGTTTGTTGCAGCAGTCATATAACAGCTCATCTTGTGTGAGCCCTTTGATCTCAGAGGTGAGATGAATGAGGCAGGGAACTCATAGGGTGTGAAAAGAGCTCCAGTTTATTATGCTGCACAGCCTTGTTGATATACATTTTTGCAAGCGTGATCAGCGCATGAACAGTAGGCAATCCCCAATCACCATTCAGAGGAGCAGCTCGTGGGCATTGCGTATGCATGGTATCTGCCAATAGGAGGAGAGCCAACCCAGCCACGTCAGCAACCCGCTCACAGGCGAGAGGCCCTGTCAGGGCAACCCTGCTCACAAGCAACTAGCTGTGACCCTCAGGCTCAACCCATTCCCATGTCGTGCACCAGTGCTCCTTGCTCAACAAGGGCGTTTCTGCAACGTGGCAGAAAACTTATTGTGCACCACAGGTCAAGGTGACCTCTGTACTCCCTCTCAGCAGGGTTCCATACCCTAGTAGTTTGGCTCATATAGATCCTGACTTTCCCTTGGCAGATATATTCCCAAATATTTTAAACTATTGACAATTATTTTAAATGAAATTTCTCTTTGTATCTCTTGCTGTTGGATTTTTTTTAGTGATGTGTAAAAATACTGATGATTTATGTGGATTTATTTTGTATCCTGCATCTTTGCCAAAGTTGTGGATTATTTCTAATAGTTTTTTAGTTGATTCTCTAGGATTCTCTAAGTTTGTGGCAACCCTTTTTGTAGTGGCAAAAAACTGGAAACTGAAAGGATGGCCATCAATTGGAGAATGGCTGAATAAACTATGGCATATGAATGCCATGGAATATTATTGTTCTGTAAGAAATGACCAACAAGATGATTTCAGAGAGGCCTGGAGAGACTTACACGAACTGATGCTGAGTGAAATGATCAGAACCAGGAGATCATTATACATGGCAACAAGAAGACTGTATGATGATCAATTCTGATGGACATGGCTCTTTTAAACAATGAGATCTGATTTTTCTTGTGCAGTAAGATAACTGTATAGATATGTATACATATATTGGATTTATCATATATTTTAACATATTTAACATGTATTAGACTACCTGCCATCTAGGGGAGGGAGTGCAGGGAAGGAGGGAAAAATTTGGAACAGAAAGTTTTGCAAAGGCCAATGTTGAAATATTACTCATATGTTCTGTAAATAAAAAAGCTTTAATAAAAAAAGAGAAAGGTCCTTGGACAGGAAATAGACACTTTCCCCTGAAGACACCCTAGGTTCCTGCATATGAAGAATGCAGTGAGACAATGATAATCACACTGCTGCATAGACTGTATTCAATTCATACTTTTGTTCTTAGCTACTCATCAGTGTAAGATGCCCACAGGAACAGGGGAAGTAGAATTGTATAAATTGGGATTGATCACTCTATGGTAAAGAATTGTGCCTTTTTAAGTGCAGGGACTTTTGATTCAGGATAGATTTCTGAGCAGGAGAAGCTGAATCTTTCCTCACTTCTGCCTGGAGGTAACACATTACCTCAGAGTTGAAACTCTGGGGAAGTCAAAGGGGATAGGTTTCTGTAAGGATCCAAAACTGAAGGTTATAGCCCTATCTGAAAGAACATCATACCATACCAGCTAACAAAGAGCAAGGTAACATTTTGGATTTCAAATGTAGAATACCAGCCTTGCCTTTCAGGGAAAAATATCTGACATCACTAATATCCCCAAAAGACATTTGAAAGAACATCAACAACTGAACTATATACTGACTTTCCAGTCTACATAATATTTTAGTAATAATAATTTATACATTCATTAAGGATATTCTTTATGAGGGGATTGGTAGGGAACAGATAATCTTCTGCAAGCAACACTCCACAATTGACTACATCATTACTCTAATATACTTGATTGAAAGATGTAGAGAATACGGGGAATGTAGAAATGCCCAGCTGAGCCAATGACTGAAAATGGAAAATGCCATAACTATATAAAAAAGTGAGCCTGGGGAATCCAGTAGATTGACCTATTTTAGCAGAGATGCTGTGCCCTGAGAAAAGCCCAGTGGCCAATTCCAAGAGGAGATCCTGCAGTCATCAAGTGACCTGCTTGACAGTGTATTGGCCTTTTCTACTGAGTCACTACATCCTGTGACTAGCCAGCCCAGCTGAGCAGTAAAATTACTTATTCAAAACCAATGTAATGCCCAATAGTAAATGTTTATGAAATCATGTGAGAACCCTGAAATTTTGGAATTGTGAGTAAATGGGCCTTGGGTATTCCCTACATATGGACCTTATTTTAACAGAGTGTCCATTCTGTATCATACTCCCCTTGCCCCACACTCTATGTACTTTAGTGGGAGATGGTGACCTTGTGTTTTTAAAAGAAATAACATGTTTTTTTTTAATTTAATTTTATTTGCATAACATATGTGTGGGTAATTCTTCAACAATAACCCTTACATAGCTTTCCGTTACAAATTTTTCCCCCCAACTTCCCCACCCCTTCCCTAGATGGCAGGATATCCACTACATGTTAATTATGTTAAAATATTGGCAAATCGAATATATGTATACATATTTCCAAACTTATCATTGTTGTGCAAGAAAAATCTTATCTATACAAACGATATATCAGATAAAGGAAACACAATGTAAGCAAACATCAATCAAGGAGTATGAGAATGTTATGTTGTGGTCCACATTTCGCATCCCTCTCTCTGGGTGTATATGGCTTTCTTCAGTGAACAACTGGAGGTGGTTTGAAACATATCATTGTTGAAGAGAGCCATGTCCATCAGAATTGATCATCATATAGTACTGTTGTTGCCGTGTATAATGATCTCCTGGTTCTGCTCATTTCACTCAGCATCAGTTCATGTAAGTCTCTCCAGGCCTCTCTGAAATCATCTTGCTGGTCATTTCTTACAGAACAATAATATTCCATAATGTTCATATACCATAATTTATTCAGCCATTCTCCAATTGAAGGGCATCTATTCAATTTCCAGTTTCTAGCCACTACAAAAAGGGCTGCCACAAACATTCTTGCACATGTGGGGCCTTTTCCTTTCTTTATGATTTCTTTGGGATATAAGCCCAATAGAAATGCTGCTGGGTCAAAGGGTATGCACAGTTTGATAACTTTTTGAGCATAGCTCCAAATTGTTCTCCAGAATGGCTGTATCCGTTCACAGCTCCACCAACAATGCATCAGTGTCCCAGCCCTCCCACAACCCCTCCAACATTCATCATTAACTTTTCCTGTCATTTTAGCCAATCTGACAGGTGTGAAGTGGTACCTCAGGGTTGTCTTGATTTGCATTTCTCTGATCAACAGTGATTTGGAGCACCTTTTCATATGACTATAAATAGTTTTAATTTCATCCTCTGAAAATTGTCTGTTCATATCCTTTGACCATTTATTGATTGGAGAATGGCTTGAATTTTTATAAATATGAGACAGTTCTCTATATATTTTTGAGATGAGACCTTTATCAGAACCCTTGAATGTAAAGATGATTTCCCAATTTATTACTTCCCTCCTAATCTTGTCTGCATTGATTTTGTTTGTACAAAAACTTTTTAACTTAATATAGTCAAAGTTATCTATCTGGTTTTCAATTAAGAGTTCCAGTTCTTCTTTGGACATAAATTTATTCCATCTCCAAAGGTCTGAGAGGTGAACTATATTACATTCCTCTAATTTACTTATAGTATCACTCTTTATATCCAGATCATGAACCCATTTAGATCTTATCTTGGTATGTGGTGTTAGATGTGGGTCAAGCCCTAATTTCTTCCACACTAGTTTCCAGTTTTCCCAGCAGTTTTTGTCAAATAGTGAATACTTATCCCAAAAGCTGGGGTCTTTGGGTTTATCAAAAACCAAATTGCTATAGTTATTGCCTAGTTTGTCTTGTGATTCTATCCTATTCCACTGATCGACTACTCTATTTCTTAGCCAGTACCAAATGGTTTTGATGACCGCTGCTTTATAATATAGTTTTTGATCTGGTACAGCAAGTCCACCATCGTCAGCCTTTTTTTTCATTAATCCCCTTGAAATTCTTGACCTTTTGTTTTTCCAAATGAACTTTGCTACTATTTTTTCTAGATCTGTAAGATAATTTCTTGGGAGTTTGATTGGTATGGCACTAAATAAGTAAATTAGTTTGGGTAGTATTGTCATTTTTATTATATTCGCTCGTCCTACCCATGAGCATTTTAAGTTTTTCCAATTGACTAGGTCTGATTTGATTTGTGTGGAAAGTGTTTTGTAATTTAGTTCATATAGTTCCTGACTATCCCTTGGCAGATAAATTCCCAAATATTTTATACTATCAACAGTTATTTTGAATGGAATTTCTTTTTGTATCTCTTGCTGCTGAACTTTATTGGTAATATATAAAAATGCTGATGATTTATGTGGATTTATTTTGTATCCTGCCACTTTGCTAAAGTTGTGAATTGTTTCTAGTAGTTTTTTAGTTGAGTCTCTAGGGTTCTCTAAGTATACCATCATGTCATCTGCAAAGAGTGATAATTTGGTTTCTTCACTACCTACTCTGATTCCTTTTATCTCTTTTTCTTCTCTTAAGAAATAGCATGTTTTGCAAGTATTGCTCATGTTATACATTTGAGTAAATGCTTTTGTTAAAGAACTGAGCATATTGGCTACTTATAAAGGGGAACCACTCTGATGGGGGCTCATAAACTAGTCTTAGAGGACACCTATCCACAGGATTACTTATAGAATCCTGAAAATAATGGCAGCCTCCTTTCCAGGGATCCAGCCTGCTAGTGTGAGTGGGTATTGGGTGATTGAGTATGGAGTGGGGTGCTATATCAATACTTTACTAGTGTTGCAACATGACTTTGAGACATGGAATATGTCTTCTGACATAGAATATGCCCCTGAAGAAGTAAAAATTAATGTTACTCAAAGGGGAATTGAGAAGGAAATGAGAGATGTAAACAGGTAGCACATATAACAAATGAAGAACTTTGAAGAAAAATTAAAATAAAAGATAAAATAAAGGAAATGTAGATAGATCAAATGAACTAGTCATGTAGCAAGAAAGAGGGATGGCAGGTAGACAACCTGAGTGCTTCACTCATATTTTTGTAATGTCAAGAGAAGGCAAGGAAAATCTCCATCACATTGGATGGACCCTTTGTGGCAAACTTATGGGAAGACATGATAAGAGTTGCATAGGATGAGCAGGGATAGATAGTTTGTGATCTGCCTTATTGGAGGGGATATTCAATTTGATGAGATCTTAGACCCATTTGAGTACAGGTAAGTTGTGACTGGTAAGTGTGAATATTGAATCCCCTGAAGTGTCATATAATCCAAATTCCTACTATATATTTACACTGGGCTGCAACCAATGATCATATTTTATGTAATTAAAACTTCAAATAGTGTGAATTTGAATTCGAAAGTATTTCACTTTTGAATCTTTACTTCAACTGATAGGATCAAAAACATGAATAAAGAGGACAAATGTTGTCTAGACTAGGATTATAATTCTACTTGACCCAAATTGGAAACAATGGGTAGAAGCTAAAAATAGGAATATTGTAGCTTAACATAAGAAAAATTTTCCTAAGAATAGTAAGAGCACAAAAGGCACTTTGGTGCTTGGTGGAGGGGAGAGAGTAAATATAATCTCTTTCACTAGGATTCTTCCAAGAAAGGCCAGATTTGGGAACTGTTGTGGATGTGATTAATCCTTCTGAAGGTCTAGATTGTATTACATGCTAGTTAAGGTCCTTTCAGCACTGAGGATCTGTAATTCTGGAGCTTCATAAATGAGATGAATATTAGGGAGGGTTCAGAAGGCTGGGAATAGACCTCTGATAGTAAAGTGAAGCCTTCTGAAGTCAGTCCTACAGATGCCTTTTTTTTTTTTTAAAGGGAGATAACATTGTAGAAATGAAATCAGTCTGCTTTCTCTTCATCTTCTAGGCCTGATCTTCACTTCCTATACCAATTAAACAGGGTCCTGACTTGTCTTTGGAGGACAATTACTTGTTGGCCGGAAAAGCTTGGTTAATGTCCTTACTCTTACCAGAAATAGTAAGTCAGTCACAACAGCATCCAGAGGAAGTGACTATGAATAGTACTCAGCAAAACATCTCAATACAGGCCTGAGCACAGAAACTGACGTTCAAAAATTTATTTACATGCACTTTTTTTGGAGCAAGAAGGGAAAACAAGAGGTTGTCTGAAGGGCAAGAAGGAAAAGAGTCAAACACTTGAAGGTTTACTTCCCTAACAACAATTCAGGGAATCACATAATGCAATACTATTATTTCTATTATTTAGATATTGAAATTGAGGCTTAGAGAGGCAAAGTAATTTTTTCTCCCATGATCTTTACAGTAATTAAATGTTTGACTCCACATCAAGCTTCCTTTCTTTGAAATTCCTATGCCTTTTAGAATCATCACAGATTCATAGAATTTGAAAGGCTGTCAATGGCCATTTGATCCCATCTAAACATGAATAACAATAACATTTATATAGTTATATAGTTCCAGGCACTATGCTAAGTGCTTTACAATTATTATCTCATTTGATCCTCACAACAACTCTAGGAGATAGATTCTATTATTCTCCTCATTTTACAGATGAGGAAAACTGAAAAAGAATTTAAATGACTTACTGTCACACAGCTAGTAAGTATCTCAGGCTGGATTTGAACTCAGGTCTTCCTATCTCCAGGTCTACATTTTATCTACTACTTTATTAGCTGCCTAAGAGAAAATATTAAACAAGCTATTTCCAAAGTGGTCAAGATCTGTAGAAAAGAGGAACCCATTATTTCTTAAGACAGCCCAGTTTTGGATAGTTCTAATTCTTAGGAAGATTTTTCTTTTCTGGAGATATAATTTTTCTCTCTGAAATTTTTATGCTTTAATCCAAACTGAAGAATTCCATTAAAAAATCCTAACTTTAATCCAAACTGAAGAGGTCTAATCATTTCTTTATTTCACATTATGGTCTTTCAAATAATTAAAAATATTTACCATACTCACTATCCCTTTTCTGTAAGTCATTTTTCCTCCATGTTAAATATTCCAAATTCATTCAACTGATTTGTATATAGCTCAAGTTTGGCTATCCTGGTTGTCTTCTGGATATTTCCCATCTTATCTACATCCTTTCTAAAGTATGGTTCCTAGGACTGAATATAATATATGTGACCTCAACTAGATAGAAGTGTTCTGGTGTGCAATATATTTAACTCAATTCTCCATTCTGTTGCTCTTTTTCTTTAGAAGGTGGTGAAACTATCCTGGAGACTTGGTTGATTCAAGAGAGAAAGGACTTGGATTGCTAAGATCATTTCTAGCACTTGAGTACAAAATAGTAAGAGGAGCTCAAAGAGATTTAGGAAGCTTGACTATTAAATCCAAGTTGTACCTTTATTTGGCTGAATCGACTCAAGGAATTCTCAGTGCCTAATCTTGTTCAATATCTTTCTGCTGCTACAGCTAAGTGAGTTTCCTTTTATTAAATGTTAAATGACCTACAAGTGTGTCAAATGAATCTGAATCAGACTCAGCTTAGAACACTGGTTGCCCTGACTCATTTATTTTTGTGTGGGTTTATTGAGATTGCCCACCATATTTTTTCAAAAATTTTTCCTAAAAATTTATTTTACTTGAAAAAACAGAATAAGAAAAATAGAAAAGGAATACAAAACAAAAGAGAACATTGCCATGTACCCACCAGAACATCAGGGAGGATTCAAAATATATAACAAATTACCAGATTAAGAAAGTATATATATTAGTAGAAGAAAATATATTTACGAATGTCCATTTTTTCTTTACTTCCTTGTATTTACTTTATTTTTTCCTCCTTTCATCCCTCCTGCCACCTTAAGTATAGAAAGCTATACTTAAGAAAAAATATATTTATGTGTATATATATATATATATATTCACACACACATACATACACACATAGACACACACATACTCCCCATATAGACACATATCTTTCCTATCCTTGCTGACTCTTTGCTTTAATTCTCTTCCTTAATTTGCTTTGCTATTACTTAACCTTTCCCCACCCAAAGATCCCTTCCTTGTCTTCTTCCCTCACCCTTTGCTTCCCTATCCTCTCATTCCTTTCCCCTTATTTCTTTTTAGATTTTGGAGGGTGCTTTACCCTACATAGTATATATGTAGTTTTACCTATTAAACCCATTCCTGATGTGAGTAGGTTTTCAGAACTATAAACTCTCCTTCCCCTTCTAATGCCTCAGTGTCTATTCTTCCTCTGTGCCTCATTTATATAACATAGTTACTTATTTTTACCTTAATTCTGCCAATCTTTCTTTTGAGCTACCCTATTATTGATGTTAATCTTAAACATATAGTATACATTTCCCATGTGAAAAAACCCTATAAACAATTTGTCCATATTTAAACAATTTGTCCATGTTGAGCTTCTTGAAATTGATCTTTGATATTGGATCTTATATGTAAAATTTTCTGTTAAGTTCAGATTTGGTTGATAGTCCTGAAAATCTGCAAGTTCGTTGAATGCCCATTTTTTCTAATTAAATATTATAGATAATTTTGCTGGATATGATATTTTTGGCTGCAGGCCTGGTTCTTTTGATTATTGGTAGATATGATTCCAGGACCTGCCATCTTTTATTGTAGCTGCTGCTAAGTCCTATACAATTCTAATTGTAGTTCTAATGTATTTGCATTGTTTTTTTTTCTTGTTTCTTGCAAAACTTTGTCTTTGATTTAAAGGTTTTGAAATTTGGCAGTAATATTCCTGTGTATTTTCCACTAAGGATCTCATTGAAGTGGTGATTGGTGGACTTTTTTTATTTCTACTTTTCCCTCCTGTTCTATCACTCCAGGATAATTTTCTTGGATTATTTCTTGGATTACTGCATCAAGGTTCTCTTTTTGGTCACAACTTTCAGGCAGTTCAATTATTCTTATATTTTCTTTTCTTGATCTGTTCTCCAGATCCATCATTTTTCTTATGATGTTTTACATTCTGTTCTATTTTCTCATTCTTTATAATCTGTTTTGTTATTTCTTACTCTCTCATGGCTTCACAGGTTTCCCATTGCCCAATTTTAATTTTCAAAGAATTATTTTCATCTTTGAGACTCCATATCTCCTTTTCTAGTTGGTTAACTTTTTTTCATATTCTTTTTGTTTTTCTTATATGGTTTTTCTTTTTCTCTTTCTTTTTTTTTTTTTTGGTTTCCCTCCAATGTTTCTCATTTGATTAAAAAAAAATTTTTTTTTGAGTTCTATAAATTCTCTAAGGGCAAGGAGCCATTTCACATTATTCTTTGGAGTATAAGCTTTTTTTTTTTTTTTTAAACTTCAGTGTCCTCTGAAGATGAACCCTAGTCTTCCCTATTCCCATAGTAAGTTTCTATGGTGGGGGAGGGTCCTTTCTTCTTTGATGGTTCATTTTTTAAATGAGATATTGATGTAAGCACCTCTAATTGTGGGGTGGGGGGAATGGTATCTCAAGTTTCCCTTCAGCTCTTCACTGTAACCAGGAACCCCAAACCAAGAGCTCTACACTCCAGCAAGTGCTCATAGCCAGTAGCATCACTGTCCCACTGCTTCTGCACTCATCAGGTGCTGGTTCCTTCTCGTCCAGGGTTGAGTCTCAGCAGCACAGCTGGGCCTGGTGTTCCCAATCAACTGAGGTTTACTCAGTCTTCCTGGACTGAAACCCTGATTCCACAAAGAGTCCAGGAGAAGAAAGTCTCTATGGTTGTTGCTGAAGCTCCAGCCACACCCAACTTGCCCCACTTGTTTCTATGGTGCTAGCTCAGAAGCATTTGCATTTCACACAGGTTGATCCCAGGCCTGTTTCAGGTTGTATCAGAAAGACCCCTGTTCTGTCCCAAGTCTTCTTAATTTTTCATTGGTCTGTGTTTGCCCTGAGGCACAAATTTGTTTTATTTGTAGGGGAAATCCAGAGAGCTTGAAATTTACCAGCCTACAGTAAAGAAGGCCATATACACCCAGAGAGAGGGATATGAGATGTGGACCACAACATGATATCTTCATGCTCTATCAATGTTTGCTTGCATTGGGTTTCCCTTCTCAGATATTTTTTGTTCATGTAGATACGATTGCTCTTGCACAGCAAGATAAATATGGAAACATGTATACATATATTCGACTTGTCAAGTATTTTAATATAATTAACATGTAGTGGACTTCCTGCCATCTAGGGGAGGGGAGGGGACTAGGGGGGAAAATTTGTAACAGAAAGCTTTGTAAGGGACAATGTTGAAGAACTACCCATACATATGTTAATGCAAATAAAAAGCTTTAATAAAAAAAAAACAACCAACCAAACAAACAAATAACAAAAAAATAAATTTACCAGCCTACTCTGCCATCTTCCCAGAATTATGCTTCCAGCCCACCATACTTTTCAAAAAATTTTCTTATTCCAAAGATCACAATTTTATGTGTCAAACTCAACTACTCACTCTCCTTGATTCCACACATCCAAATCCAAGTTGCCAAATTGTGGTGATTCTACTTCCAAAGCATCCTTCCCATCTCCCCTCATATGACTATTCATAGGCCTTCATTACTTTTCACTTGGACTATTGTAATTTTTAATTGGTTTTCCTGCCTCAAGTCTCTCCCCTCCCCAAATTACCCTTCACCCAGTTTCTTAAATGTTATTTCTGAAGCATAGTGAAATACTTATATTAAAAAAAGAGCTCAGGGTTGAATTTATCATCATCATCATCATCATCATCATCATCATCATCATCAGTAGCAGCAGCATTTATATCGTATTTTAAGCTTTGCAAAGAACTTTATATATACTATCTTTCTGGATCCTCACAAAAGCCCATGAAACAGGTAATGCAAATGTAAATTGGCAGGAAAGGAAGGTGCTTCTCACAGTTGGTCTCCTAACTTTAAATCTAGCTGGAGCTATTTCTAGGATAGGTAAATTCAGGTGGTTGTCTCATGTGCTACAAGAGAACTAGGTAGTTAAGTGTAGAGGAAATAGCTTGTTTCTCCTGGCATTTAGATGACACTGTGGATAAAGTACTGGACTTGGAAGAGGAGAGACATGCATTGAAATCTTTGTAAGTTACTCCATCTTTTTTCAGGCTTGGGTTCCTTGGTAAAATGAAGACAAAATAGTTCCTACTTTATAGGATTTTTGTGGGAATCAAAAAAAAGATAAGAAAGTATAAAAAGATATAAAAGTATAAAAAAACTTTTCAAATCTTAAGGTGTTATATAAGTATTGGTTATTATTTTAACAACAGGGACACTACTTCTTGGCCTTTTGGTTAAGATCAAGTGTAGTAACAATAGGGACATTAATTTTTGTCTTTGTGGTATTTAGAAAAATGCCTGGCACACAGTATGTACTTAATAAATGCTTGTTGAGTGAAAGAAGAAATAGATGAGAAAGATTATAAACTTAGCATATTCAGACACATTAAAACAATCTCAGGAAGGCTTTAATTATCTAGATAGATACTGGAGCTCATTGGACAAAGCAGAAAAATGAAGACATTTATGATTTACTTGGATAATACTATTTCATTCTCCAAAGGGAGAAGGAACCAACAATTCAGTATCTGATTTCTACAACAAGGAAGAACTGTTAGTTTGGGGGGAAGTGACTACTTCATTTTTGAATTTGTGACAGTGAAGGAAAATTGAACATTGTCTTATATGCCCCTTAGATTTTGGAAGGGCAGATTTCAAAGTGTTCAGATAAAGTATAGACAGAATTCCATAGACTAAAATTTCACAAAGGAAGTCAGCTCCTAGGGCTGGGAAGTTGTCAAGAATGAAACTCATTTTGTTTGTTAGTTCATTGATCTCTTTCCCAGCCCCCCACTTCCCATGTGCAACCTTTAACTGCTGGCTAGAATGACCCTGTTGTTGGGCATTTGTTAAATGATTCAAAGGTTTTGTTCCCCTCAAGTTCTCCTAAGATGTATATATGAGTTCTAAAAGGCTAGCAGCCAAAGGATGCATGCTATAAGCCTTGACTCTAGTACCAGCCCCTTTAGTTCATCTACCCAATACATTTAGTCCTTTGCTGATCACACACATCAAAACAAATTTTATAAAGATGCTACATTATGAATGTAGCAATCTGCCAGAGTGGATGCAATTATGATCATGTATGTGATTCCTATTTCCTCAACATTTGGGATTACTAATGATCAAAATAATCTCTCAATTTTCCTTACCCTCAGTAACATTCAAGATTTCTCCTCAGTAGTGGCGGGGCCAAGATGGTGGAGCAAAAATAGGAACTCTCCTAACCTCTTCCCCAAATTGCTCCAAATTCCTTTAAATAATGTCTAAACAAATTTTAGAGCATCAGAACACTCAAAAAGAAGGAGTGGAATGTTTCCCAGCCAAAGACGACTTAGAAAATCCCCAGAAAAGGTCTTCATCCCATACAGTCTGTGCTAGAGCAACCCTGGACCGGGATGCAGACCCAGACCCAGCTCAGCCTCTGAATCAGCAGCAGGACTGGTGGCTTTCAGACCTCTCAGCCCAGAGACACCAAGAAGACCTGTAAGGTCAGCAGGAAAGGTCTTTGGATCCAGGGTAGGAGCCCAGCACTAATCCTAATGCAGGCTAGGCTGCCCTGGCCCCATCAAACCCCAGCCTGGACTGGAGCTCCATTGAGATAGGAACTCTGAATCAGAAGTGGTGCTGGAGGTTTTTGGATCTCTTGGCCTGGGGATGCTAGAGAGGACTCAAAGAGCAGCAGAGAAGGTCTGTGGCAGTGGGTCAGGTGTACAATCCCAGAACAGGATGTACCAATGTATCCCTGGCCCAAGCCTCAACTCCAGTGTCAGCAAAGCAGGACTCTGTTGCTTTCTCACACTAGATCTTACAGTTACAGTGGGGCCAGGACAATCCTAACAGCTCCAGAGCAGAAAAGAGTACTTATGGTCAGGTCCCCAGAAGAATTTCTGAAAACAGCTGTACAAAATCCCTAAAGCTTGGGGCAGTGCACCCTCCACCTTGGAAACAGAGCCCTACTTTGTAACAAAGAGTTAAAAGCTGGGTAATACACCAGGAAAATGAGAAGGCAACAAAAAAAGTTTCTGATCATTGAAAGTTATTATGATGATAAGGAAGATCAAAACACATACTCAGAAGATGATAACAAAATCAAAACTCCAATATTCAAAGCCTTCAAGAAAAATAAGAATAGGACATGCAAGAGCTCAAAAGAGATTTTGAAAATCAAGTAAGAGAGACAGAGGAAAAATTAGGAATAGAATTGAGAGTAGTGCAAAAGGAAAGACAAAAAGCTAAGAGAAGAATGCCTTAAAAAGTAAAATTAGGCACTTGAGAAAGGAGGTACAAAAGATTATTGAAGATTTTTCCTTATCTGCTCTCCATTCCTACTTGAGATAATTTTAGATCATAGCACTCTCACTATTGTTTTATTAACTTTTCCATGGGATCCCCTCCTATGGATTAAATGATTCAGAGTTTTACTTGGTTATCATATTCCAGATCTATTTTTATTTGACATAATTTGCATGTCAAAGTTCCACTTTTCTCCTTCTGCACTTGATTCTCCCAAGAATTACCCCAAGTTATATTTATTGACTACATGACCTATTAAAAGTTTCACTCCTCTCCTTTATTAAAAAAAATTGTACAGATGTTTGAAAATGTAAGAATTTGAAAATATATTTTTGTCTTAGTTTATTACTTCATATTTCAATTTTTCTTTTTTCCCCCTCAAGATAGGTCAATGAAATCCTTTTACTATCAGGTAGCATTGCTAACCATTAAGAACCCTTTATTTGGAGGAATTGGGTGCTATTCAATGGGAAGGGTTTTTGTTGTTGTTCAGTCATTTTTTTCAGTTGTATCCAACTCTTTGTGACTCCATTTGGGGTTTTCTTGGCAGAGATACTAGAATTGTTTGCCATTTCCTTCTTTAACTCATTTTACAGTTGAGGAAGCTGAGGCAAACAGAGTTAAGTGACCTGCCCAGCTAGTAAGTGTCCAAGGCCAGATTTGAACTCAGAAAGATGTCTTCCTTTCTCCAGATCCAACACTCTATTCAAGGAACCATCTATCTGCCCAGTGGAAAGCATAGTAATTATAAAGAGAATAGAATTGTTGGAGCTCTCCCTGGTTGTCCAAAAGTCATCTGCTATCTATCTCTCAGCTTTGCCTCATTCCACACTGACATGCTCTCAAGGCAAAGTGGATTTACTCAACAAGAATCAGCTCTGATTCTTCCCTCTTTCTATTCTTCTGCATAATCCTCCCTTCTTCCTGGACTTGATATGTTTTTTACTGAATCCTAGTCATGTAATCTTGGCATATGGAAATTATTTGCCTATTCTCCATAGGAACAAACAGAGCATACTTAGCTATACACATATCTATCTGTTTAATACTCTTGACTTAGAGTCAATAAGAACAATATATGTCACACAATAGAATGTTGATTATGCAAAAGAATAGAGCAGAAAGAATCCTGGATTTGAGGTTAAATCCTACCTTGATCACTTACTACTGCTATCTGTGCCTTTGGATAAATTATGTAATTTCTTGCCCCTCAACTTATTTTTTTAAATTAAAGCTTTTTATTTTTCATAACAGTGGACAATTCTTCAAAATTAACCCTTGCAAAACCCTGTATTCCAATTTCCCCTCCTTCCCCAATGCCTTCCCCTAGATGGCAAGTAGTCCATTCCACGTTAAACATGGTAGAAATATATTTTAAATCCAATATATGTATACATATTTACACAATTATTGTGCTGCACAAGAAAAAAAAGAGAAGCAAAATAAAATGCAAGCAAACAACAACAAAAGGATTGAAAATGCTATGTTGTGGTCCACATTCAGTTCCCACAGGCCTCTCTCTGGGTGTAGATGGCTTTCTTCATCACTGAACAATTGGAACTGCTTTGAATCATTTCATTGTTGAAGAGAGCCATGTCCATCAGAATTGATCATCGTATAGTCTTGTTGGTGTGTATAATGATCTCCTGGTTCTGCTCATTTCACTTAGCATCAGTTCATGTAAGTCTCTCCAGGCCTCTCTGAAATCATCTTGTTGGTCGTTTCATACAGAACAATAATATCCATATACCATAATTTATTCAGCCTTTCCCCAACGGATGGACATCCACTCACTTTCCAGTTTCTTGCCACTACAAAAAAGGCAGCCACAAACATTTTTGCACATGTGGATCCTTTTCCCTTCTTTATGATCTCTTTGGGATATAAGCCCAGTAGAAACACTGCTGGGTCAAAGGGTATGCACAGTTTGATAACTTTTGAGCATAGTTCCAAATTGCTTTCCAGAATGGTTGGATCTGCTCACAGTTCCACCAACAATGTATCAGTGTCCCAGTTTTCCCACATCCCCTCCAACATTCCTCATTATCTTTTCCTGTCATCTTAGCCAATCTAACAGGTGTGTAGTGGTACCTCAGAGTTGTCTTAATTTGCATTTCTCTGATCAATAGTGATTTAGAGCACCTTCTCATATGACTAGAAATAGCTTTAATTTCTTCATCTGAAAATTGTCTGTTCATATCCTTTGACCATTTATCAGTTGGAAAATGACCAATTCACTGCACAACTTTATTGTAGGCAACCATGGGCTGAGAGTCTAGAACAGCTCAGTTCATTATAGGCCTCATATTATTTACTAACCATGTGACTCTAGACAAGACATTTAACCTTTGCCTCAGATTCCACAACTGCGAAATGTTTATATTAGTAGCACTTACCTCTTAGATTTTTTGTGAAGATAATATGGGGTAATATTTGTAAAGCACTTAGTACAATGCCTGGAACAGAGGAGGGACTGAAGTCTGTTCCTCTCCATTGTGCTTCTGGCTTCTTTCAGTTCCTCTGTACTCAGAGGACCTGCATCTGCCCAATAGGATCAAATGGAACACATTTAATAATTCTTCAACATGATAGCCCTTTGAATAAATATTTTGAAGATGGTTGTCATGTTCACCCTTAATCTTCCCTTATCTAGCTTACACAAATTCTTTCAACTGATCCTCCTGTGATGTGGACTCAATGCCTTTCACTATCTTGGTTGCCCTCCTTCAACAATCTCTAGCTTACCAATGACTTTCACAATCCAAGATACCCAGAAATGAACATAATAATTCAGATGAGATCTAATGAGGCACTGTCATTTTCCCATTCCTAGAAGTGAGACCTCTTTTAAATAAAACCAAAACTAACATTTGCTTTATGGGCTATAACAACACATTAATCACACACACACACACACACATATATATATATATCTATATACATATACACATATATATTATTCATATTTATATTGTGCTAGCTTCAGATAAAGTTTTTTGGCTGTTGTTAAAGTTAATTTATTAATTTTTACTTCTAGTGTGTTCAGAATCTTTTATTCCACAGTATTTCTTTATCATGTTCAAAGTATGTATCTATTCACATCCTCTTTTGATGTCTTTGAGGGTTACCAAACTTTCCAGATCTTTTTCAAAACTTCTATCCATTCTTCTTACATGTCATACTTGTGAAATTGATATTTTTTGGTACCTGAGTGCAAAATTCATGTTTCCCTTTTAAATTTTATCTTATATCCAGTATAATGGTATAGTTTGCCAAGATCTTTTTGGATCTTGACTCTACTATATTATCTCTGCCTCCTAACTTTGTGTCACCTGCAAATTTCATGAGTTCACCTCCTATACCTTTATCCAAGTTTATAGAATGCTCCAAATTCAGAAGTTTTAGGATATGCATAATTCTTTAGCCCCTATAGCTGATTTTCTTGAAAGTAAAGAACTGAATATAATATAACACAATTCTCAACTCATATTTCACTCACATACTTAGTAGGACTAGATATTAGTTGAAGACTCAGGAATTCTGGATCCAAGGTATAGACTTGAAATCTCATAGTGCATAATGATTTTCTATGATTTGAACTGGGGCACTTTGGCAGGTGATGATTTTCTTTACTTATAAGATCTTTTCTGTAACAGAGAAACTCTTGTAGAATTCATTAGAAAAAAAAAAGTTGGGCTAGTAATCACCAATCTTGGATAAAATCAAACTTAAAGTTTCAATCAAGGGAGAAATACACATTATATATCAGCCATATTAACATTGTTTTAAATGCATTTCTACATATATGTAAATGCATATTATATATGTGCTGCACATATACCTGCAGATGTACATATGTGTGCATAGGTATATGTATATGTATATGCATGTATACATATATATGTGCATATCTATATCTATACATAACTACCTATGCTTAATTACAGTCTGTTTGGGAGAGGTAGGGTTGATGAAAGGGACAAAAAAAAGAATAAAGTAAAAAATACACAGCAGAGGTCAGAAGAATAATCTACAAGGAAGCAAAGAAAAGATGGACACATGAATATGTAATCCCTTCTATTATTATATATGTTTTCTTGAAATGGAAATTTATTGTTATGTATTTTGAATCCTCCCTGATGTTGTTCTGGGCACATGACAATTTTAAAAAAAATTTTCCTTTTCTGTCTTTCTTTTTCTAGTTTTTTTCTTATTTTGAATTTAGTTTTAAATAAAAAATTAGCAAAAACTCTAGAGTTTGATGATCTGTTTGATTGAGTTAAATATGAAGTTGTTCTTGAGAAGAGTACAGTGAATTCTATTCATAGATTGTCCTTTAATTTTTACTAGTTTTACAAATGTCTTGGGCAATTTTCTTGAAAAAATGGTCTCTAGAATCAGAATCTTTTTTTCCCCACTTTTCAGTTAAACATAATTATTAGGTTATCCCTCTGGCCTATTGTATAATTACATGATGTTTGTTTGTAAACTATTCAAGTCTCCTTTCAGTAGTCTTTTGGTTTTATTTTTCTGTATTTACTTTTGCTTCTGCTGATTCACCTTCCAGTCTAAGAATTTAATTTCCCATAGGTTCTATACTTTTATACTTTTATTCTACTGCCTTTTTAATGCTCCACAGTATCACAAACTCCAAAGAGTTTTCATAAGATAAAGTTGCTGTTTAACGTATTTTTCATATGACTTTTGTGATCTAATTATTTTGTTCCATTTTTACTGATGATTGATCTTTCACTATAAAGTCAGCTCTTTACCAAAATCATATCTTTCTGTAGGGATACTAGATCTTCCTTAATTTCCTTTAAAGTATTTATTATTAATATATATGTATATATATTATTCATATTTATATTGTGGTAGCTTCAGATAAAGTTTTTGGGCTGTTGTTAAAGTTAATTTGTTAATTTTTATTTCTAGTGTGTTTAGAATCTTTTATTCCACAGTATTTCTTTATCATGTTTAAAGTATGTATCTATTCACATCCTCTTTTGATGTCTTTGGTTGTTCCATTCTTTTATGTTTTTCCAATTTTCACTCATTTCTTTTTGGGCAGTTCTTCATTCCTCTCCTGGTTATGCTTCTTATTCTCTGGACTTCATTGCCATTCTTTACCACCACTTTTCATTTTTTAGTTCTCTTTTAGGTGTTTTTTCTTTCTCTCATTAGAATGTAAGCTTTTTGAGGGCAGAAACTATTTTTTTTTTTTTTTGCTGAGGCATTTGGGGTTAAGTGACTTGCCCAGGGTCACATAGCTAGGAAATAAGTGATAAGTGTGAGACCAGATTTGAATTCAGCTCCTCCTGACTTCAGGGCTGGTGCTCTATCCACTGAGCCACCTAGCTGCCCTGGGACTACCTTTTTTTTAGGGATATATTTGTAGCCCCAGTACATAGTAAATTGTAAGTGTATAATAAATGCTTATTGACTGTCTGGCAAGCAAGAGAATTATTTTAAATAAAAATGGATTGACATTTTTGAGTGAGGATCTTTTTGATACTCCTAGATTGCACTGTGTGAGCAAGAAGGCTCTTGAATGCAAATTAAAGACTGTTTCTTTTGCTAATTGCAAACAAAATAATTCTCTCAAAGGGTCACTCCTCATCATATTGAATTAAACTTTAAAGTCATCCCTCATGTTAGCGAGCATATCTCTACTTCACAATGTAGAGATACTCATTGGGGTAGATCAGAAGGAAACAAGTAGTTATTCTATACCTCCTATGTTCTAGGAATTGTGCCAACTTTATAAATATCATCTGATTTAATCCTCACAATGATCCTGAGAAGTAGGTGCTATTATTATTCCCATTTTTTACAGTTGAAGAAACTAAAGTAGAAAGAAGTTAAATAATTTAACACATGATAAGTATATGAAACTAGATTAGAATTTAGATCTTCTTAACTTCAGGCTCAGTGCTTTATCCACTAAGCCAATTAGCTCCTTGTAAAAGGTGGAGATGGCTCTGAGTTTTTGAAGGTTATGCTAGCAGAGTACAAGCTCTGGCAGGTTCATCTATGCTGGGAGGATTTTGAGTGTGGTCCCCATGATATAATGAGCCAACTTTTTGAAAGGAGTCTTGCAATGTATAGAGTAGCTCTTCACCAGCAGTTTGGCCAAGTTTTGATAAATTCTTTGACCATGGTAACCCAAACCTAGCCAATAATTCAATCTGATCATATATTATACATAATGATTCATACACAGAATATGGATTACAAAGTGCTTGCCAAAATTGCTGGTTAAATGTGCTTTTTACTACAAATATTTGAGCAAAGGCATGGGATCCCATGAGGAACTCACTTTCATTTTTTTTTTAATATAAAGCTTTTTATTTACAAAACATATGAGTGATTTTTCTACATTGACCTTTGCAAAAAAAAACACTTTTTTTTGAGGAACTCACTTTCAAAGATTGTATGGATTGTGAACAGATTTAATTCTTCTTCCTTCCCTGGTGAATGTTAAGAGGGTGACCTCATTGCAACTAGTATTACAGAAAAGGAAAATAAAGATTATGTTCCCAGTGGTCAATGGATTAGGGATATTTTATAGTTCCCAGAAGCCTGGTCTACAGTGCTGAAACTCTTCTCAGCAATTGTGTTGGTTTCCTTCTTGTGAAGCTTATCTCTTCCCCGGAATGTGCTTTAGTTTGCCTTGAGTCCCACAATCCTTAAATTCCCTCTCAGCCCTCACATCTGACAATTTCTGTGGGATTTCCCCCTTGATTGCTTGTTTCCCAAAGATCTTATTGCTAAACAAGAACAGAAATCTATACAAGGTGATATTCCTTGCTCACAGATCTCAATTTTTCTTCCCAGACTTTGGAGCTGCTTTATAGGCTGGGATCAGTAATTCGTGAAGGTTCCAGTGCCTTTGCATGAGTTTATCTGGTAGAAAATGAAGGCAAGGATAAAAATTCATTTAGAATCATTAATTAATCATTAATGGTACACAATTAATGAAAATTTTCTGAATTGAAAACTTTCTTTTGCATTCTCTTTTCTTCCTCTCTCCATTTTGGCTCTTTAATGGATTAGTTAGGGCATCTCATTGGTTGGCTGATCACTTTTCTATCTCCATTCAACTCTACTTGATTCAAATTCATTCAGTTTGATTTAATTTCATTTGAGAAATGATTTTAAAATGCCTTCTATGTGTCAGGCACTCTTCTAGACTTGGAGGTACAATGATTAAAATGAAAGTGGCCTCAGTCCTGCCCTTTAGAATCTTATATTCTACTTCAAGCCTCCAAGTGGTTTTGGAGAGTAAGGCAAACTGAAATGTTAGTCATCATCTGAATCCAAAGAATTGTCTATGTAATTCCAGGCAACTTTCTTACCTTGTCTCTTCATGCAAGTGGAACTCCATTGGTAACTTACTCCTTTTTAGGGATATGGCTTTTCCTTTTCAAATGACTCATTCTTCTTTAACATTCATGGAAATTGTATCCATGGAAAAGAAAAAGAAAATGTTTACTTGCAGACAAAGGTCATTACTGGCTCGTTTCTTCTAAATTAGGGGTATCTGGGATGTCATTAAATCAAGTCAGCAAACATTTATTAAATCACTTATTACATTCTAGGTAAGTGTAGTGGATATAAAGAAAGGCAAAAATATTATTCCTGTCCCCAAGGAACTTACATCATTATAAAGGAGACAATTACACGTAAATAGGTTGAAAAAAGAGGAAATAAGTATTTATTATGTGCCTCCTATGTGCCAGGCACTATACTTTACAAATATTATCTCATTTAATTCTCAGCAACTTTAAGAGCTGGTGCTATTATTATACACAATTTATTTATTTATTTATTTTTGCTGAGGCAATTGGGGTCAAGTGACTTGCCCAGGGTCCCACAGCTAGGGAATGTTAAGTGTCTGAGACCAGATTTGAACCCAGGTCCTCCTGACTTCAGGGCTGGTGCTCTATCCACTGTGCCCCCTAGTTGCCCCCATTATACACAATTTAAAATTGAGGAAACTGAGGCAATGTTTTGCCAAGAGTGACACAACTAGTAACTAAGGCCAGATTTGAACTCAATTCTTCTTGAATCTAGGACATGTGATCCATTCATTCACCTAGATAACTGTAAGAAAAGTGATTGTTCATTCTTCATTCCAAAGAAAACCAGTAACATCAAAAGTCTTGACTTGTATATGAATTGGTCTTAAGTGAGGTAAAGTTGCATGAAGTTATCAGTCTTAGTTTCTCTTCCAGAGTCATTAAAGTCCAGTGGCAAAACAAAAGTCATCATGACTGGCAGTGGCCCAGGACTCAGTGGATTGCATCTTCAAGTTTGCCCAAGCTCTAAGTGATCCATAGCACCTGCTTTCAGCTGCCTTCATGGCCATTGGAACAAATTGTTTTTATTCACCCATTACACCAAGGAATTCTCCTCTGTTTGGGGTAGACATCCCCGTACCTCTCTGATGGGTTTGAAGCCTGTTGGTTGTTGTCAACCAGATTTAGCTAATAGTAGCTCAAAGCTCCCTTAATATTCAGTAGTATTTCAATAATTTAAAGGTATTCCATCTTTGATTCTATTAGCTATGTATATTCCTGACATTAAAAATGTGATTAATTCACTCAACAAGCATATGCATTAACTTCATCCATGTGCCTTTGTGAAAGGCACAGTATTAGCATTGGTATGACAAAGGAAAGAATGAATAGCCATCCTTATATTCCATTGCCATTTAGCATTGGACAACCAAGGACTGACTTCATAAAAGGGCTTACTGAACCAAAAACTGGCTGGAAAATGAACAGGGCATATCTGCAAGAATTTTTAACTATATCAAGAAAAATAATTTCAAATGTCTTTCAGGGAATTGTGGTTAAACCATTTATTGGTCTATCTCTTTTTGTATGAGCAGCAGTAACAAGTATGGTCAGGAGAGGACTTCTAATTCTTTCCTTCTTTCCTTCTTTTCCTCCCTTCCTTCTTCCTTCCTTCCTTCCTTCCTTCCTTCCTTCCTTCCTTCCTTCCTTCCTTCCTTCCTTCCTTCCTTCCTTCCTTCCTTCCTTCCTTCCTTCCTTCCTTCCTCTTTTCCTCCTTGCTTCTTTCCTTCCTCCCTGCTTTCTTCCCTTCTTTCTCCTTCCTTCTCTCCTTCTATCCATCCTTCCTTCCTTCCTTAAAGCCTTTGGTACTTTCAGTATCCATGGCAGGCCTAGATATTTTCTGTTTTTCTTTTTCATATTTTTGAATGGAGGAGATAGGGCACATTTGTTTGGCACATTGTCAGGAATATGCTGGTAAATATTTAATAATAGGTTCTCAAAAACAACTCCCTTTGGGGGTTGGGTTGGTAGAGTTGTGAGGCCTCCAACATTCTTCTATCCCCTTTCACTAATTGTCTGAGCTGTCTTTCCACCAACTTTTCAATATCCTCCAATCTTCACTTTTTAGACAGATAATCAACATTCATTCAATCAGGAAGTGACAGTTGGAGAAAAGAGGGAGAAGGAGAACATAGCCTCCTCCTTCCTTTTCTGTGTTCTATATCTGTTTTGGAGCTGCCATTAGTATTGAATTCTTGCTTTTACCCCTGGGAATATAGATGAAGCAAGAGATTCTCTGTTTTTAAGAAACCTAACAGTTTTGTTAGAGAGAAAAATGCATCAAAGAGAACAATATAAGTAGGATCTTAGTATTGAAATGAAAGACAATAAGAGCCCAGAGGTCAGAAGTGGCAGAGCCCTCAATGCAGGTCATTAAAAGACTTTTTAGCATTTATTCCAACTGGATGTTTGGTTAAAGGTCAAATTCCTCTTGCCACATTAGACATTCCATCTGGACTTTCTATTTGAGCTGCTCCTCCTCCCTCCATCATTTCCCCAACAATACAGTCCCACCCTGGGCACCCACTAGAAAAAACCCCAAACAGGAGGTTTTTGTCTAGTGATGACATTTTGAGAACAAAAGAGCATAAGATTTTAGATGGAACTCAATCTATGAGTCCCCTCGGGGTTCTGTGACATTATACTTTTAGCATGAGTATGAATCATGAGATCTCTACCACCAACTGAGAAATTAAAAAAACATTTGGATTTGAATACAGTTCTCTTCTACCAGAGGTCCTGTTTTTGGAAATCAGAAAAGGAACACTCTTACCTTGAGACGGGACATTCCCAAACAACCTTAATAACAGGTGAACATCTTAGCTAGTGGAACTGAGTGAGGAGGGAAACTCTTAACCTTGTTTCTATTTGACCTTAGTTTCAGTGGAAGGTACTACTAAAAACAAATCTTTAGGATATATGTATCCAAGAACAACAAGATGGATAGAATGCCAGGCCTGGAGTCAGGAAGATCTGGACAAGTCACTTAATCTTGTTTGTCTCAGTTTTCTCACCTGCAAAATGAGCTGGAGAGGGAAATGGCAAACAACTCTGGTATTTCTGCCACAAAAATTCCAAATAGGCTCTTGAAGAGTTGGACAGGATTGAACAACATACAAGAGACTGGCAACCCTGCTAAAATAAAGAAGTAGATATTTGGCCTAATGTATCATTTGGTAAGAGAGAAGAAACATGAGTGAGTTCATTATTTCTGGTCCCATTGAGGTACTTTTGTCAGGAATATGGATGCATGGTCATTGATACAAACATGATATATGGAAATCTGGTTTCACATCAAAGATAATGATGGAGCAATTATTCTACAAAAGGATGCTCTAGCTCAGTGTGTTGGTACATGCCCTATAGTCCCTGACAGTGGACAGGCTGAGGCTGGTGGATTTCATTATAAATTCTACATTCTCATTACACTGGACTAGTAGTTCTTCCTTGTTCTCATGCTCTTTCCCATCACCATTTCCATAGTTGGAATATTCTTCTCTTCTAATCACCTCTTCTGCTTGTTGAAATACTTTTTCAATTTTATTCCCCAGCTTAGATGCTAATTTTTCAATAAATCCTTTCTTTATTAGCCCTGCTATAAGTATTCTCTCTTTAAATCTCTGATGCTATTCTGCTTGGACCTCTCCTATGCATGTACTATAATGCAAATTGCAGTTATCTCTGTCTCTGCCTCTATCTCTGTCTGTCTCTGTCTCTTTGTCTCTGTCTCTCTGTCTTTCTGTCTCTGTGTGTGTGTGTGTGTGTGTGTTTGTTTCATCCTGTAACAGACTGTGACCTCAGGGAGAGAGGGACAGTATTTAATTCATCTTTGTTCCCACTTCCATTATTTTCTAGCTATGCTACTGTGGGCAAATCCTCAGTTCTCTGAGTCTGTTTTCTTATCAGTATAATAGGAATACTAACACTTGCACCACAAACCTTACAGGGTTGTTGTGAAGAAATGACTTTGTAAACTGTAAGCTGCCATAGGAATGTGTATTATTATTGGTAGGACAGTGCATTACACTCTTATGGGCACTTATCAAGTATTTGTTCAATTAAATGGCTCATTGAGGCTTCATCTTTTGTCTTAGATCATTCAGCAAAATTATAACAATCTAAAAATCTGGTGTTTTAATTCCTATCCTTCTTTCTTTTCTCCTCCCTTCCTTTCTCTCTTCCTCCCTTCTTTCTTCTCTTCTTTCCTTCCTTCTTTTCTTCCTTCCTTCCTTCTTTCTTTAGTTCCTTCCTTCCTCCCCTACTTTTCTCCCTCCCTTGCGCCTTTGTTCTTATCCACCTTCCTTCCTTTCTTACTACTCACTTTCCTTCCCTCTTCCTTTGTATGTTCATCCCTTCCTCCCTCTGTCCTTTCCTCCCTCTTTTCTTCCTCCTTAATTTCCTTTTTCCTTCTCTCCCTTCTTTTCCTCCTTTCCTTCCTCTCTTCCTTCATATATGTATTTTAAAATATCATTAATTTTTTCCAATATCCCTTCCTCTCATCATTCTAGGGAACTATCACAAACAACAAATTGTATTTAAAAAAATAAAAAGATAAAAGAAAAAAATCAGCATAATTGATCTATACATCAAAAGAATCTGAAAATATATACAATGTAGAACTGCATATTTTTTATATCTCTTTTTTCAAAACATTCTTTTTTATAGAGACATCTTTCTTAATGCAAATAAAAATGCAAATCCCTTGGCTCTATTTGTTAGCTATAATATGTAATGAGTCTGTTTCTTTCATTCATTCATTTAATTAATATTGGTTGGATAAAAAACATTGTACTAGGGACTATAAGTAATACAAAGAAGAATAAGCTATGGTCCTTGATCTCAATGAAATTACACTTGTAAGTAGGAAGGTAAGACATATATAAATCTCTGCAACATAAGGTAGAATGTGAACATGGAAAAAAAAAGTACTAAATAGTTCTAAGGGTGGACAGATTGCTTCCATCTGTGTGTTTGCCTGGTCTGAAGGGAGATTCTTTTCTATAATTGGGGAGCTTTGGATTTATTTAAGTCTATGCCAATAACCCATAATGTGAGAACCATAAAGTTCAATTTTCTTGATGTTTCAACCCAATTGTAAAAAGCTTAACTTTATTTCTGCACTGGTTTAGGCTAACTCTGGAAAACAGCTGATACTAGTGATGAAAGGGACCAGAAAAAGAATGTGTGGATGAACCAAATGTTGTAGGTTGCCTTTGATAAAATCTTTCAGTTGATACTTGAAGCCTTTGGTGACTTCAATGTCCATGGCAAGCCTGGACACTTTATGTTTTTCTCTTTTCATATTTCTGAATGGAGGGGAAATAGGGCACATTTGTTGGCATATTGTCAGGATTATGCTGGTAAATATTTAATAAGTGGTTTTCCAAAACTAATCCCTGTATTCATGATATACTTCCAAGTTTTATCTGAATCATTAGCAATTTCTCCATCATTTAAAAAAATTAAACCTTTAACTTCTTTCTTGTTTTTGTTTCCAAAATAAATGCAGATATTCTAGCAATCTGTATAATCTGTATATGCTGGGAGAGTGGGGAAGGGGAAGCTAGATGTTTGAGATCTTGAAGAGGACTTCTGGGAGGGAGCCAGCTTGGGGCTGGAGTGTGGTAGGAATACCCTTCTTTGATAGGCAGAGAGGGCTATAGGATAGGAAATGCAAGTATTTCTGATGCACCCATTGCCTTTCCAGGGGATTTAAGAATTTTTGGAAGGCTGTAGAGGAGAATGAGGTCCTTCCCCTACCATATTTGGCAGATGTACTGTTGCTATTATCTTAGAGAAAGAAAAGGGGAGTAGCTGGGGGAAGCATTGGATAGAGTGCTGGGTTTGTAGTTTGCAAGACTAATTTTCCTGAGTTCAAATCTGGTCTCAGACACTAATAGACATGGGAATCTGGGGAAATTATTTAACCCTGTTGCTTCAATTTTCTCATCTATAAAATGAGCTGGAGAAGGAAGTGACAAACCCCTTCAGTCTCTACCAAGAAAAAAAACCCCAAATGGGGTCATGAAGAGTCAGACATGACTGAAAAATGACTGAATAACAAAAGAATAAAGGGAAGCAGGAGAAAAAGGGATTTGAATTGCCTAACTCCTCACAGGTGGAAGAGGCAGATATAGCACAGTTTATGGTAATAGATTCAGACTTCATGGGGAGGAAAATGGGGCCATTCTGACATTCCATTCTCCTGAAAGGGGAGTGGATGTCAAAAAAGATTATGGAATATGATCAATCCCTTGAAAGACCAGGGATGGGGAGTTTTTTTTTTAAACCTCGAAATCCTCCAGTGGGAGAGATCCTCACAGGGAGGGGCCCTTTGAATTCTCATTCCTCTGCCATAATTTTGAACTCCCATGGGCTTCCCTAGGCCAGCCTGCCTCTTACCTCCCCCAAGCAAGAAGATACAGGGCTTACTAGGAACTTAAGTTATGTTAGTCTATCAAGTCCTGGGGAATGAGTTTTGTTTGTTTGCTTTTTTTCCCCCCTGAGACAATTGGGGTTAAGTGACTTGCCCAGGGTAGCACAGCCAGGAAGTGTTAAGTGTCTGAGGCTGGATTTGATTTCAGGGCCGGAGCTGCCCCTGGGGGATGAGTTTTTGAAGGGGCTCCAGGTCTTAGCTATAGAGCTACGGCATCTATCCCCCTCCATTGATGTGGCTCCAAAGCTTTCCAGCAGGACTCCTACTGCTCCAGTCACCTCATCCTTGTGGACTAGCAGCACCTGTGAGGCGATCTTGGAGATCATATCAGTATGGGGGAGGTATCAAAGCAGTAGTTTCCTTCTCATCAGGGCAGGTTCCTGAATGCCTGAGGTGAGTGGCAATGCAAGCCAACAGGAATACCTCACAGTTCCAGGCAAGGTTTGGAGTGGACACCTATATTCTGCCTAGAGAAGATGGTTTCTGAATTACTATTAAGCCTGGTCTGAAGGGGCAGGCAAGTAGCATAAGTCAGAATAAAGATTCTCCCCAGAGGGTTCTCCTGGGCTCATCTGAGAAGTCATTTTTGTGGTGTGGGGCGCTCAGGCCATTGTAAAAGTGGCTTAGGTAGACTGTGTTGCCATGGGTGAATATTGCACTTATCCATATCACTATCAGTAAAGACATCGGTCGTATCAAGGTCCCTCTGTGTGTCCTGGAAGTCAGCTTTCTCTGAAGGGTGTAGTTCCTCTTGCCCTCTACTTTCCTGAAGGGATCTTGGGGTGTAACTTTTTCTACTAGAGCCCAGGTCAGGTTCAGCTGTAAGAGAAGGCAGGAAGATCACTTTAGTTTCAATTTGGACAGTACAGGAGGAGCAGCAGAAGAGGCAGCAGAGTTCACTGATGGATAGATCATTCATGGTGGAAAGCAAGCCAGACAGATGAGGGAGGACCCCCATTTCCAAGGCTGTAGTGCTAAAATCTCTGGGACTGAAATGACTTCAGAGAAGAAATATTAAATTTTTTTGTTTCCCAAAACACGGGTGAAAAAAATGCTCTTTCTCTTGTATATGTCCTGAACAAGTAATTGTTAGAAGAAGTAGAAAAGGATCCATTGTGGTCTAAATCTAGCCAGGAGAGGCATTTTCCTATAAGATCTGGCTGAAAAAGGCTGCTGTTATTTGTCCTTCATTCTTGAAGATCATGACTTTCTGAGTGTCTATACCACCCTCCCTCATCCCACACCTCCATATCTCTGGACTACAGAGCATCGATCCTGGGCTTCAACTTTGCTATCCTTGTGATGTAGAGGTTAGGAAGTCTTCTCATCACTTTTTAAAAGTCTACACAATCAAAAAAATAATAAATCAAGCCCTGATTTTTAGCATTTGATGGTTTCCTGAATATAAATCACAATATATATTATATTTATGTCACAATAAAAATTGAACACAAGCCAGTAAGAGCTGCTTCCAGCTGTTCATCCATCCCTTAAATGAATTTGCTGGAGATATGCCTTAAATAACCAGAGACAGTATCAGCCTCTTTGACAAGGGTCATGCAAACAATATACTTTCTGAATAGAAATGGACCACAGTGTGACTTAATATTGAGAAAAACCTAGCTCCTCTACTTTTTTAAAAAATTAGTTATTTTGTGACATCATAATTTTTCCCTTGATATTTTTCTATAATGTTACTTGGCGAGGAAGAGATATATTAGGATACCATACAACATAAAGAACTCTGGATTTAGAGTCAAAGACTTGAATATATATTTGCACTCTTTCAAGGACCTTAGATAAATGATTTCCTCTCTCCAGAGTTCAGTTTCTTTAAGTGAAGGAGATGGATGAAGTTTTCTTCCAGCTTTAAATTCAATGACTCTAAGCTGTTTCTTAGAATCCCAGAACATCATGGAATTATTTTACAGGTGAGGAAATGGAAGTCCATAGAGGTTAATTATTTGCCCAGAGTTGCCCAACTAGTCAGTAGGAGAGTGGAACTAGAACTTCCTCACACAGTTCTCTCTTCACTATTCCATAGTAGGAGCTTCATGTTGCAGGTTCCAGAAGGATAAAACTGAAGTATCCTCTATGTGTCTTCCTTCTTAGCTACAGCAAGGTCCTTGTTACTATTGGAAGAATCACTGTATGAAATCATAGCTCTGAACCTGTCTGTATCTCCTTATGTCAGACTAATTCAGGTGACTTATTAATATGTCATATATATTAACATAAGACATATATATATATGTATATGAATGTATATGGGTGTGTGTGTATTGGCTTCTCTGCTGATATTTCATCATCTCCTAAAGCTGTGTTCAGACAGTTAAGTGGTACAGTGGATAGAGTGCTGGCTTTGGCATCAGGAAGCCCTGAGTTCAAATCCAGCCTCCGACACTTTCTAGCTATATGAACCTGGGCAACTTATTTATCCAGTTTTTCTTACTTTCCTCATCTGTAAAATGACAACTTTGTTATCTATTGGGATTTCTTCTTCCTCAAAGGAAAGTTTATAGTTTGTGTTTTTTTTTTCATGAAATTGCCCAGACACAGAAGATATTTTAATTTTTCTGTTAATTGAGTCTAGTGATAATTCAGTTAGCACCGCAGAGTCCCTCAAATCAAAGTTTTTCTTCTTTTAACAGCTTTGTTTCCCTTGGGTGGGGGGCAGTAACCTCAGTGGCCCATCTGATATTAAAATTGGGATGAGAAAATGGCTTTGACTGCCATCAGATTTTTGACAGCTATCAAGAGGACCAGGCAATTTATGAGAACTTAACTTAGTAACACGGGAGAGGGTGGGTATACTGGTAACTTTTATCTTACATTATTGTAACTGTACTCATGTAATTATGCTGATAAACCAAAAACCTGCATTGTTTTTATGACCAGGGTTCTTTCTTCACACCCAAGTATTCTGAATCATAGAATTGGATTGTTAGATAACTACCATGATAAATTTTTTGGTTTTGTGTGCTTTTTTTAGATCATGGAATACTTCTTCCTATCATGTACATATACTGGCTTCTGTGTCTAAGTCTGGACTTCTGTGTATATATCCTATTTTTAGGGAGAATTTCCACTATAACATGGTATTTTTTATACCGATTATTCCCTTTACAGAGATGATTCTCTGTTAGATGGGTCTATTTCCTTGACCTTGAGTTTATACCACAGAAAGGGAGAAGAATTATAAGCTAAGTAAGCTTTAAGTAAAACTGATTTTTGAGGAACTAAAATTTATGCACTGAACATTGTGATTTTTATTGGTTCACTTTTATTTTGGAAAAAATTGTTACACATTGAAACCTGCTGAAAGCAGTTAACTTTCAAGGGTCTATTTTGTGTCAAAAATGTGAATATGTACTGTATACATGACATGATTGTGAAATGTTCCTGCCATAAGTATTTTTTTTTTTGGCAAGGCAATTGGGGTTAAGTGAATTCCCTGGGATCACAGAGCTAGTAAGTGTCAAGTGTCTGAAGCTTCATTTGACTCCAAGGTCAGTGCTCTATCCCTCGCATTACCTAGCTGCTCCCATGAGTAGTGATGCATTTTGTGAAGGTGTTCTGGCCTGCTCTTCTGCTTCCCTGGGAAGGCTGCAGTTGCTGAATCCAAGCTTATAAACAACTTGTCTGCCAGCCAATACACCTTTACAATTTTGGAGGCCATACTAGATGATTTTAGCTTCCAAATCTTAATTAATTAATTAAATTTATAGAGACAACTGCAGTCTAATTATATGGTGAGATGGAAATGTATGAATCTTATGGAATTTTTAAATCATAAACACTAGCTCTGGAACTAGTTCAATAGCTTAACATGCAGCTATTATGAAATTAGTGGGGGAAAAGTATAATTAAGAGTTCAGCTTGGGGTTTTTGGCTGTTTCTTCAATAAGATGATTTAAAATTTTTTTTTTTAAAATTAAAGCTTTTTATTTGCAAAACATATGCATGGATAATTTTTCAACATTGACTCTCGTAAAACCTTGTGTTCCAAATTTCTCCCTATTTCCCCCACCCCTTCAAGTTATCCAGTATATGTTAAACATGTTAAAAATATATGTTAAATCCAATATATATATATACATATTTATACAATTATCTTGCACAAGAAAAATCATATCAAAAAAGAAAAAAAATTAGAAAAAACAAAATACAAGGAAACAACAATAAAAAGAGTGAAAATGCTATGTTGTGATCCACACTCAGTCCCCACAGTCCTCTCTCTCGGTATAAATGGTTCTCTTCATCACAAGATCATTGGAACTGGCCTGATAAAAGAGCCGCATCCATCAGAATTGATTATTGTATAATCTTTTTGTTGCTGTGTACAATGATTGCCTGGTTCTGCTCATTTCACTCAGCATCAATTCATGCAAGTCTCTCCAGGCCTCTCTGAAATCATCCTATTGGTCGTTTTTTATAGAACAATAATATTCCATAACATTCATATACCATTAACTTACTCAGC